>WKLE02004955.1:0-13696 GCA_014885115.2 Asterionellopsis glacialis | reverse complement strand
CAGAACACATCCATCTTACAAGGGGGATTCTGTTATTTCTGACGATGTTGCGTAAGTTACAATTTTATCTCAATTGGTTAGGATTTTTCATTTTTGTTATCGTCTTACTCTAACACAAGTTGTCTTTTTTTATTTTTTCAGATACGACTTGATGGTTGCGTGTAAAGAGATCGGAGAGGGCAAACTTCATGTTCCGGAACTTTTGGGGAATGTGAAGATTGATCCAATCACCGCAGAAGGTGCTTATCAGGTGAAATTAGAATCTAGTCGTTTGAAGAACGACAAATTGATTGAACTTCTTCAGCGCTATACTCACAGAGGATCCTTCTCTGAACATTCATCCTAATTTGCTGGTTGAATGATGGGCGTAAAGGATATGTCTGGAAGTAGAGTAGAGTAGATTAAAAACATTTTTTTATATTATTTGATTGCTTCCCATTATTGTATCACGCCCTCTGGTTTCGTATTTACTATGTGCGTCGCACATGTTACAACCCAACACAATCTTATCCAGCACTCAGTTTGTTTTCCAAGAGCATACATAGCGTTGTCGAGACAAACCAAGTGTATATAGGCAGCATCTTTTGGTGAAGGCGGCTCAAATATTTGTGTTCACATTTATCCAACATTTCGAATGTCTTTTGAACATGTCCAGTTATCCATTCCTCTCCATCCATGCTAAAATCAATCCTAAAATTCCTAACACTAGGGGGTCCTTCAGGTAGCGGAGGAATTAAAATTCCGACAAGATGACACCGTCATACTAGACTGACCAATTCACTACGTATCAATGTCGTATGTTGGCATTCAATGAATGTCGGTCGTGTCTTACCTTTCATTATCAACTTTCATCTTCTTTAGACTCTAATTTCTCAAATAAGTAATGAAAGACTTTCAACTGTTTGGATCTTTGGTCTTGTCCAGTAGTTCACATAAGAGTACAAAACCTTTAAGCCACTTCATATCGACCGATACTGTGATTGCTACCGGGGGGGCGCGATACATGCCTCCTGTCCCAGCTCCCGGGCATTGAGTAGGTGGGCGTCTCTTGTGGGGAGCATCCTGTATTCCAAAACAATACACACCACCAATAAGTTACCTTGTGCTATAGTACGCCGAGCTCTTGCAGGTTTCTGTCCTGAGATTTGGAGACCATCAACGAAAGTCCTAACAGCGGATGCCGTGGAGCCACTTGATGTGGGAACAGAGACACTTTTGGTATATTTTTTTCTTCTGAAAATCATGTTATATTTTCTAGCGTTTTTTTTTTTTTCGGAAAACACATTTTCGTCCTCTGGAACATGGGAGAATCGGAGATTCCCTCACGCCACCTTGTCCCATCGTACGTGCATGAGTTGGAGGCTAGAAGGAGACAGACAGACGAGAAAGTAGATTTGTTACATTTTGATGGATGTTTTTGTAAGCTACTATTTTTATTGCTACAAAGGTCCGAGATTAGAACAAATTCTTTTTCTCTCAAGAAAAGGGATCCTTGACTCCCACTGACCGCAGTGAACCATGACGAATGGACCGCTAGGGGAATTCAGGGGTTCGGACGGAGGCTTATTAAGCTTTTGACTGACTCCAGCCCATACACATGATGGGAACGGTGGTGAGGAAATTGTGTAAAACCTCTTGTATGGTAGGGATTTTTAGTATTGATCTTTATTGAACGCAATTTCTAACATTGTTGACATGTTGTATCATGATATGACAGGTTTCTGGGATATCACGTAGATATTTGATGAAGGAATCAGAGCGCCAGCAGAGAAGGAATTTGATGTCTTTGTCAGTGGTGCCTGCGATATGTAGCATGACGCAGGCGCCTACTCGGATAGAGTGTGGTGAATATAATTTGAGTTCTTTTTTATCTGTGATGTTGTAGACTTTTGATGCGATTTTTTGAAGGTGTTTTGATACATGATGTGCTTTTATTAGCACTGGTAATGATGATGGTGTGGATCGAAAGAGAGCTAGGGGGTGATCCTTTGGTAGATTAGGGGAGCGTAAGAACTGTTCTCATATGCGGAGAGAAGCACGGACCGGGCAGTGAAGTGGGTCGGTTTCATTATGGGAGAGGGATGTTGTTTCTCCTGTGATTCTGTTTTTCTGGAACCTCTAGCGATATTGTACGCAAGTGATATTAGTGAGAAGTAGAGTGTGTTCTCTAGTCTGTGGGAGGCGAGCATCGTGTTTTCCGAAGTATTGCACGTCATCAAATTGGAAAGCTAGAGTATTGCCATCTAGTGATAGTTGGCATTTTTTATAAGTTGGGTTTTTATCAGGTTGGGCCCATTCAGAAATATGGATGCCCATGTATTCGCCTATTATATGCTAATCAGCAAGTGTGGAATCGATAGAATCGGGAAATGATGTGTCAACAGTTGTTAACAGATGTTCAATCATGGCTTTTGTGACTGGATTTTGTTTATCAACTTTAGATTCCTAACGTTGTTGCTCCTGCTTAATGCGGGTTATTTTGTGGAACTCTTTGTCACATTCGTCAAGGCGTGGATCATGGAGACGTGGAGTGCCGTGTGTTCAAATCCTGGCTGCTGCCATCATGTATCGTTCCGCTGTTTTATATTTGATTTGTTTTTTATCTAAGTTGTTTCCTTGGAGCAAGTCAACAAGGAAGCATGCCATGATATTGTTGACAGCTTTGATATCTGTGATCGGTACACCATTTGTGGATGCTGATAAGTTTGGTAAGAGATATTTGCTGTTACACCAATTTATATAGAATTGGGCTCGTTTATCAGCTGTCCTAGCGTTATTGGATTCTTGAGTGAACTGATTTATTCCATGCACAATGCATAGTGTATCTCTGAGAGCAGTTCGGCACTGGGTAGGTATAATCGAAATGACGCCAATTGGGGGTTGTCCTGGTATAGAGTAAGTAAACAATGATGTAAGTCTTCATATTGATAAATACGTGAAATTGCATCAGAATCATTTTTTTCTCCTTGAATGTATTGTGCATTGGTTCCTAAATTAGGATTGTGCATCATTAAACGGGATAAGATGATAGAAAGGAGTTTTGCTGTAGGTGAACCTGTAGATGCGGTATTGGTCCATGATTCTGTAGCTTTATTATCTACTTTTTGAAGAAGTACTGGGTGTGGAGGGGGATGTTGTATGTGACGTAGAGCTAGGCAGGAGCGGTGTAGCCAATGATTAAGATGGCATATTCTAAGTTATTGATATCAATGATATGATCGGTTTTTGATTGCTTGAACTTTATTGTTTGTTTATGTATATGTTCTGGCCATTTGTGATAAAATTTGAAGTTAAGATCATAACTGAAACCGCCTCCTCTGTAAATGCAAGCATCACCAACTTGTTCAAAGGTGGGGTTGCGATCTATAAGGAATCCTATTGGTATTTCCCATCAGGGTTTTCCGGTGGTTAGTATATCGATTAAGGCATTGATGATACGACGTGATATGGTATCATAATAGTATGCCGTTTTTGACTGCCAAAGAAGTTTTGCTGTAGTTGGGTCTGATCCTGTTAAGAAGTGGTATTTTTGTAGTTTGTGATTGATCCATGTTGTGTCTTCATGGTTGATCAGATATTCGAAGTGTTTATGTAATATTTTGCATTTTAACCTCTTGCCATTTTGCGCAAGGGACTTTTTGAGTTGGTCGTACAATGATTGATATAAGAATTTTGCCCATGGACAAATTATAGCAGCATCATTGAGTATGCCTAGGAGCTGTGCCTGTTCTAGTACGGTTCCTGATTTTCTACCGGAATGATAAGGGCAGAGTTGTTTAAGTATTTTTGTGCGTTTGTTGTCTGGTAGGGTCACTACCATCCTTCTCATGTTGATAGTGCGTCCACATTGTGTTTGTTTATAATGAACTACAAGGTCTTCATATTTTTTGCAGGATATTTCATCACATCGAATTTTTGTGTTTGGTTCACCTAAAACTAAATAAAGGCTTTCGATACTGGCTTTGAGTGCTCGTGGTACTCTTTCACGGATGTCTGCCATCATACTGTTGTCTAAGTGAGTATGTGATTCTGTAGGGACAGGTTGGCCATTAGGACCTAGCACGCCTTTATTTAGAGAGTCTTGGGTTGCTTGGATAAATTTGGTATTTGGTGATGGTGGATCGGAATATTTAACCATTTTTACTAGTTTGTCATGTTTTTGTAGGATGTCTGAGTTATGAAATATGGATTTCATTAGGAGCTGGCGAGCGCACCGGAAAGGTTCTCAGTTGGATGGACTAAAACAGCTTCCAAACGTTTGTCCAAATGGGAAGCCCACAAGTCCATTTCCAGCAAATGCCATTGCAGAGATGATATCTGGTGCATGTTTTGGTTGGTGGAAGCAACCTGCTACATCGTCATCCATTAGAAGTATGTCTTGGTCAGGATAGGTGATTCGAAGGTTATAAATTCATGTTAGGTGGGCTTTCCATTCGGTTGCAAAAGTTATTTCGGCTTTGGTATGTTTTGTCACCAAATCGTTGATTGCAATGGAATCAGTTTGTACTTAAAATGTGCCATCATAAACTAGGCAATCATTTTTGCCTGGTTGTATGACTAATCCTTGAGGTGTGAAATGTGCGTTGGGTATAAAATATTTTATCCATTCAGGTAAGAATATTGTATAATTGTGTTTATATTCTTTGTTTAAAATTTTTGCAGTTCGTTCTGGGTATTTGTTGAACGATGGGTGGTTACCATAATTTAAATATGATATGTAGTTTTTTTGTGTCTCATAATGGTTTAGACAAGAAGGAGTACCGTATGTTAATATACGCTTGATTGAGGTGTAGTTGTCTGATGATGTTAAGGGTTGTATGATTTGTAGGATAGAATGGATATTTCTATGATTGCCGGTGTAATTGTTGCTGAGATATCTCATGACGTTGCCCATGTTTAAATCGTAGTGAATAGAACATGCTAATAGTAAGTCGAGTTGTCTATTTGGTATAGATTGTTGTTTGTCATATGATGTATTATATTGGCATAAAGATTGGAAATTTACCAATATAGATTGTAAACATGTTTTGTATAGTCGTATTGAATTTGGGATGGACAGGAATAAAGCTTGTAGGTCGCGTTGTGTGCAGAATGATGATTTGAAGATCTGAAGAAGAATGTGGTGGAAATTGGGTTCTACCAGATAGCTGTGGTGCTTGGAGAGCCTGCCAAATTTTGTTTTGATGACATGAGTTTTGTTGCAGATGGATATTTGTGCTTACCTGGAGTACGTTTTAGTGTGTTGGAAGTGTCAGCGAATGTTACTCTTTTTTGTGTAGGTAGTATATGTTGCAGATTTTGATTGGTTCTTGAAGTTGTTGGTAGTTTAATTGGTTGAGTTGGTTGTGATATATTTTGTGATGAGTTTGAGATTTTTGGAAGTTGTAGTGGAAGAGAAGTGTTAATTTTAGGTATTGGAATGTGAGGGTTGATGATATATAGAGGTATGTCGGTTGTTGACTTGCGTGTACTTGGAAGTGTTTCTGTTGTACTTTTAGTATCGGTTGTCTTGGATATAGTATGGGTACTATTTTTTGATAGTTGCCTCACCTGAGTAGTACATGATGGATTTTTTTGTAAACATGGAAGGGATAATGATTTTCCAGATGTGAAAGATATATTAGGGTTCGATTGAAAAAGATCTGCATTTATTTTACGTGTTGGATCAATGGGTGTCCATGAGGTACTAATCAGCAGTCTGGTTGTTCAAGTTTCATTGGTCATAGTCGAAATAGTTGAACCTGATGTATTGTTTTTAGATGTTGTAGTAGTCAACAAATTTTGTTTGTGCGTGTCAGTAGATTTGTTAGAATTGAATTGATTGTTTTGTTGTGAATTAGAGCTGGTCAATTTTGTTGTTTCGGTGAGTTGATTTTCAGTTGATGCGTAGACGGAGGACAATGAAATGCTAGGGGTGTTATTGATGTAGTTTGTAATCAATGATTTCATATTAGAGTCCATGTTGCTGTAAGGTATGTGCAGCATGTTGCATTGGGATCCACATGTGCATGATTTTCCTTCTAGTGCAAAATATAAACAATGTTTTTTGTTCTGTTCTTGGCAGAAGGGGAGGGAGATTCGAACGCCATTGTTATTGATGATATAGCCGCGTGTTTTTTATCTGGCGGTGTGTTGGTGCTCTGCATAGATGCACAGTCCCGGGTGTTAGTGGAGCAGTCTAAAGTTTTTTGACATTTGTTATTTGGTTTCGTGTCATGGTGTACATGCCAAGTTGAGCAGCAACATCAAATGTTGAAGATTTTGTGGCAAAAATGCCTGGAGAGGATTGAGCGATAGAAATTCAGAGATTACAAATTACTTCAGTATATGCTAATGATGATTTTTCAATAGCTTCGTACGGAAGATCTTGGTTGTTTTGTAGGAGACGTAGATAAGTTGGGTTATATGCAACATCAACGTGGGCTAAAAGGATATTTTGAAGGCTTGTTGTTAGGAGCATGGCAGGTATATGGGGGTAGTTTTTTTGGTTTGATGAGAACCAAGTGTCAAAGCCCTGAGAGCTTATAATGTCTGCAAGGCCACAAATGTGTTTGGTAATGAGTGGGATGCATGTCTGGTCTGAATGGTTAAAGTAGAAATGAAGGATCGCGTCAAGATTAGCGATTGTGGAAAGAACATTGTCAATAGTTGACAATCTTCCAGTGGATATGTTCATTTTTGTTGCACGTCGACAATGGTTAGGATTGTCTGTATTTAGAAGTTTGTCTTGGTTGGCTTCTAAGTCGTCTGTGAGGTTGATAGCATCTTGTTTTGGAAGAAAGTTGAAGATGCTAAGTTTGTATTGTAGAGCTTTTTCTGCATGTATGATATCCTTATTGATCCAGGTAAAGATTTTTAATGCAGATATTTCAGTGTGGGCGAGATCTTGAATAGAAGTGAGTTTTTCAAGGTAGTCGCATCCAGATTTGCAATGTTTGCAGATGGAATCAATATGATTATTGATTTCATCTCTTGCAAGTGTGCTTGACATTGTTAAGGATTCTGTGAATTCTGCATTGAGCTTTGGTAAGTGAATGCGTTTTTCATCAAATTTGTTGGTGACTGGATAACTACCAAATAGGTAGAGTTGTTGTTTGATATTTAGGGTTGTTACTGCCAATTCCCTGTTGGTCTTTGAAACTATTTTTACTTCTGAAGGTGGTTGTGAAGGTGTCTCAATGGAGACTGCTGATGTTCAGGGTTTTGGAGGTAGTGGAGTTACATGGTTAGGTAAATATTGTTGGTATTTATTGGGGGTTTTAGAATTGAATAGAGATATTGCAACTTGGGCTTTGTGTAAAACACATTCTTGGCAAGAGATGTGCTCTTGTTGAAATGGGAAGCATGCCTTGAAAGTGGTTGTAAGTTTGTTATACGCGATTGGTATGTCATGTTGTTTGGGTGGTAGAAGTACAGACAGAATATTGTCAATGAAGTCTTTTGGGAGCGGATAGTTATTGGTGTTGTTCCAAACGGTATCCCATGCCTGTGCAGCTTCTTGTGCAGCTGGGTGATAGTCAGCAAAACTTTTTAGAACTTGCTCAGTGGATATATTGCCTTCAATGATGGGGTGATGGGCAGCAAGAGGGATGGCTCATGGATAGAGCATTAAATGGTTATTTCCTTGAAGGAAATTTTTTATGTCTGGAGTCTCATTAAAGGTGTCCAAGAATGGGAGTGCCTTGTCATCAAGGGTATTGGCTCTGGTTGGCCATTTTGATGTTGTTACATCATTTTGTAAAGTAGTGTGATAGAGTAGGTTTCCTAATGCATTGTTGAGATCAATAGTAGTGGGTGAGGGGGGGGAGAGTTTGTCAGTGAGGCTACCTGTTATGGTAGTTGGTTGGCCATTCTCATCAAAGTTGGTGAGTTCTAAGTCGTTGAGAATGATCACTTGACCTTCATGGAAGAATACAATGCCAATGATGCATTGGCTTGAGAGTAAGTTTAACCGTGCTGCTTTGTTACGAGTGGGGTTGCTCCGAATCTCAATGGGGCTAAGGCCGTCAGGGAAGATGAGTGTTTTTTCTGAATTTGCTTGAAGTTCCACCAGCTTCAACTTGGTAGTTGTAAGGTAGAGTCTCAAAGGACATGGTTGATGGTTTGTTTGAGTCTGTTGTTAGTAGTGAACAAAGGCGCAATGGGTGATTTGTATGGTATACTGGTATTGATGGCAGTGGCTATCAATAGTTGTTCTTGATGGTGCAGGCATCAATATTGTGATAGGTGGAGAAAGTTTTTTTTGCCGCCGTTGTAGGATTCTTGTGTGTAATTCTACTGGATATAGTATAGGAATAGAGTGGCGCCGTTGCTTTGTGAGGATGTATATATTTTGTGTGGTGATTAGTAGTGTATCTGAGTCCCGGTTGTTTCCAGGTTAGCTTGGTATGGAATAGAATATTATTGATGTGATTGGTTAATTGCTGTTTGGAGTATAATTGTTTTTAGTTATAGTTGACATTAAATAAATAGCATGGTTGTTATATTGTTTAGTCGTACATTACTGTTGGTAGGAAGATAATATTTTTTTTTTCAATGGAATGACCAATTCTGGTAATTGGTAGTGTTGTCTTTTCATAGTGTTTGTGTTATGTTGTGGGGTGTGTTTTGTTAGTAAGTATTCCGTGAGCTGATGTGAGTAGATAGCATGAAAGATTTTTTTTTGACGGATTACAAGATATGTTGTAATCAAGAGTATTAATGTTGTTTTGAGTAGGTTGGATGAATAATCAAAATAAATGACAGATTGATGAGATGATCAAAGATGGATTGATATAGGTCAATCAATTGTATAGAGTATATGGAATATCATTTTGAAGAAAGGGTTTTTGTTGTTGATTCTTGTTTCCATTCAGTAGGAATGGTCATGGATGGCCCACGGGGACATGCATTATGATGTTTTGATTGATAGACGACGTAGTGTTGGTTGTAGGTCAAGGCATGAAAAACAAAAATTCTTCTCTGATGGCTAGGACTCTATTTCCAATGCCATCGTAACAATCAACCAAAACAAGAATCAACAAATTTGTGAGGAAGCTTTGCTCTAAACTCAGACCAATGTAGGTAAAGGATAGTGCTTACCAGTAGCGCAAGGGAAGGACAGACTCTTAATGCGCTAAGCACGTAAGGCAGGAATGCACTTCCTGGGGAAAACTTAACTGCCAAGGATTCACCCCTGAGCAGGGGCCTCCTGAGTGGATCCTTGATCTCTCACCCTAATGCATGGACACTTTGGAAATATATATTATAAGACCACAAATAATATATGAATCTCAGATGGCTAAGTAAAAATAGGGATAGGGAAGAGAAATCAAGGATCCCAGGAGCCCCCTACTCACTGCACCAGTTTTTCTTGAATTGGGATCTCTTCCAATTTTGGCCGACAATTCGCAACAAATGTAACAAGGCGTTTCCACGACCCCGTCAATTTGACCATGGTGACACTTTCCAACTCCAAACTGATAGACAAATCCACTGCATATCCATTCTATGATAGTACCATATGAACACACCCTGATGCTGTTCCTCGCAAAATCTTTAAAGAAGCGATGGAGAGCGCTTTCTCCCTCACACCATTTTCATGGCAACTTGATGTTGGGGTTCATCTTTTAAAGATGACAAACAGGAACAGTGGCATCCCCCCTGCACCCATTTTCCTCTGCCAACCCACTGGTGGCCAACCCACTGGTGGCAGCAAATCAATGATATGCAATGCATTTGCAGTGTCCCAAGGTGGCATAACATGGTGCATAACACCACTGCTTTCTCTTGGTGCTGATCAAGAACACAAAATTAACAGTCCTGCTAATCAAAATAATGGCACAATCATTTCTATTCATCTTGATGAATACATGGACCCCACAAAACAGCAGGTTCTCTCAGAGACTCTGCGTTTGTTATCCCAAGATACAACCATCATGGTTGTTCTACTATCATTGCCGCAATGTCTTATAATTCGAAAACATACAGACAACTGTACATCCACTTTGTCAACTCTAAGAAACTAAAGTTAATTAATGTTGATGAAGTGCATTTATTTGTCGAGTTTGGTATGTATTTTTGTGACAAATTTATGGCCTTACATCAAATCATGTTTGATCCCTTGTATCTTCATAAAAAAACAGCAACCAACAAACAGATTATTACAAAAGTACCTTTGTTATTTATGACAGCCACTGCCACCCATGAGACAAGAATAGAACATCTTGAAGCCATGATCAACATATTTTGGACAGAGCCCAAGGGTATGATTTGCCATGTATGTAGCCTTTCTTTCCATTTCACAACTCAAGTGGATAGTACCTTCATGAATTATGTAAAACCAATGTATGAGCAGATGCAATTAGGAGGGTGTAGGAAACAACAACTTTTTTTTTGCAATTCCCACATGAAATTAAAAGACCACCACAATTTCTTTTGTAACAAATTCCTTGATAAACATGATTTTGATGCGGATTGTGTAATATTGACAGGCCCAATGTTTCAAGAACAAAAATGTTACATTATAAACAAGTTCTTAAATGAAGTTCCCACCAGCAATGGTGTATCCAATGCTACTAGAAATGATGATACAAATGTTTCTGTATGTCAACCATTTAATCCTTTGTCCTGCTTTGCAACTCATTCTCTGGGAAGTGCCAGTTGGGATGGCAAATCCATCTAAACTGTTTTAAGTTGCAATTTCCCTACTAGTGAATTGTCAGTGGCACAAGAAAAGGGTCGAGCAGGTCAGCATGAAGGATTGTCACCCAAAACTGATTGTCTGTGGTAACTTAAGTTCTTATGTATCCCTTGTTTGATGCATGTACTTACCTGACAGCGGAAGTATTCACTGTAATAATGATTATATTCTGCCAACTTCACAAATCATGAGTTTAGATGCATATTGTAAGTTACAGTACAAGCAGCTTTTGAAGGTTCTTTGTCTATATATATTACCTAGAGACTGTCAACACAGTTCTCTGGAAAAGACTGTTGCCAATCCATACAATTCCGAGGGCTTGTATGATCCCAATAAACACCAACATGTTTCTCTACCTTCTTGTAAGACATCATGTGACTTCTGTTTAGGTAACTCCAAAAAGCGTTTCCAAAAATAGTGATAAAAAAATGAAGGCAACACTTGTGGACCTATTTATTTCCAGTCCCAACAAATTTATGTCTGATGCATGTTCTATGGATGGCATCCTTGTGATATTGCTACAGAATTATCCCAACTGAGTTGGTTATTGTATTTTTCATAACAAGAACATTGTGAACAGGAGATGTAGTACATTGGGAAGATTGCCTGGCAGAAATAAAATTTGTATTGACTAGGCGTTTAATCTGAATGTCAGGTTCCTTGCTGACAAAAGGGTACGGGTCTTGGAGCAAAGGAATAATTGATGTTTCAGTGACAATAACAGATTTGTTGGTTTTTTGCTGGCTATTAAATTTTTCAATATTCAGATGTAAAGGTTTTGGTAACTGAGATAGCAAAGTAGACTTGGTTTGATGTGATTTCTTGATAGAGGTAGATGGCGTAATAGTTGAAGGACAGAGTTTGTGCTTGTTATTCTTGGTGGGCTTGGACGATTGTACAGTAGCAGCTATTTTTTTTTAAGGTTAACAGCAACCTGATTTTCCAGGAAAACGGTCATGTTGTTTCTCTTTCTGCTTCTTGTGAGAGTTCTTCTTGGTCTTGTAGCCAAGGGGATGTGGAAATGGAAATGGTACAGGGGTGGGAGGTTGTGTTTGGAGCCAGGTGCCATGGTGAGGTCAAAACGCTGTGTTATGTTTGTGGCAAATTGTCAGCCAAAATTGGAAGAGATCCCAATTCAAGAAAAACTGGTGCAGTGAGTAGGGGTGTGTTGGAATTATCCCTCCAAATTTTCTGTATCTCTGTTTGTGTAGTATGTTTGTCTCTAATATGAATGCCTATATAATGGGTTAGACTGCTATCCTTAGTCGGCAAGGGATGATTTCAACAAGGATGTCAATCCAACATCCCTGCTCAGAGGTGGGGGGGATTCTGTTGGGGAAAAACAAATCAATGGTATGCACAAATAAGAATAGAATAATTTGTACTCTATCATATACAACGATGAGGAAGAAGATCCAGCATTGATGGACATACTTGAACCAAAAACATGTCAGAACAATAATCATCGGGAACCGTTCAAAATAGCATCAGAATAGAAAAGATGGATAGGATATCATCCTTATAGTATTTTAAATTCTCCAGTTATAATCAACTTACAACCACTCAATCCTGTCTCCTAGGTCGCATCATTGCTTTAGGGGCATGATAGCCTGTTGACTAGGATCGTAGTTTCAACAGATTCTTGTTTTTAAGTCATCGGAATGACATAAGTGGAGGTATACTCTGTTAGCCCATCCAGGGAGTTTGGGTAATGAGTTAATTTTAACCCTTTCCATCCAGCTCCATCACATATTTCTTATGGTGAAAACCAATCATGATAAAAGAAATGCTGGTACTTAGTGCAATCATACTGAGTTTGGAAGCAAACTATAAAATGGGAAAATGGGTTGTTGTGTACGATAAAGAAAGGGGGTACTTTAGATCCTGGGTAGGATATATTACTATATTAAATGAACACAAACAATGTGTCTGGTGGGTATGAATAAAAACTACAAATCTATTGAAGAGATATGTCCACATCCAGTTAAGTTGAAAGCACAGTGTGAACATCTTGGGACCAAAATAAAAGTAATTTATGTTGACAACTGCTGCACGGTCAGAAACAGATTGTAGGAAATATTTCCCAATGCAAAAATATGTCTTGATCTCTTCCATTGGCTTGTCCAATGGGATGAGATCTTTAATGACAAAACATGCTCTGACTGAGCAGGGCAATTTTGTTAGTTAGTGCAATACAAGGAACAAAAAGAATTACTGGCACAAAAACTTCAATGACAACCTGCACTATGCTGGCAGCAATATTGAAAAGAAGGTGAAAATAGTTGAAAAGGAAGTAGAGTTTATTGGAGTGAATAAATTATGAGCTATTTTAGAGTCTAACTAAAAATACCCGACAATTCACCAATTCATCTTTGCGACCCAAAAGCAGTACGGGATCCTATGGCAGATCTACTTAGAGTTCGGTTTCCAATGGAGTTTGGTTTTAACATGTGAACCAAACTCCCTGAGCCAGCCAATCGGAACACTCCGTGTCAGGCGCGTCACCGTGTTCTGCTGCGGAGTGGAATTCGATGCGCTTCGCTTGTGACGTCAGTGTTTGCAAGAATGTCGTGCATCACTGCGCGTTCCCATCTGTCTGCTTGATGATGTCATCACGTCATCTCATCTGTCCGTGTGATGACGTCATCACGTCATCACGTGTGTCTGGTCCGTGACGTCATTGCATCACAGTCTGTCCGTACTATGGTTGATTGACATATCACGCGAGTCTTGCGATTTGCCTACTGCACTCGCCCCCATGTCCAGGGACCCAGTACTGTTAGGATGGTTATGCGGCAGCAGCAGCGTGGTAAGGTTATATGTGACGAATATTGAGTCTGTCTAGTACTGGTCCCCGTTGAATAGTTACGGTACCATTACAGTGTACTTGACGAACAATGAATGGTCCATCACGTGGTTGTTTTCTAGTAGGGCTTTATCTCCTACTTTCCAATCATGTTCGATTCTCCTAGCGTTTTCACACTGATTGTTACTAGCTATTCTAGCTTGTTTCCT
>WKLE02004949.1:0-35799 GCA_014885115.2 Asterionellopsis glacialis | reverse complement strand
GTATTTTTCTACGAAAACGTAGTAGAAAGAAACTGATTTGCCACGAAAGGTAGAGAGGTACCGTAGGACTACTTACTAGGACCTACCAAGACGTACGGTACTATTCTCTTGGTGGCATGTTAAAAAATAATCCTCTGAACCCTGAAACTCCAGGTAGCGAAGGCCAGACTCTAATGCTTAACTCTTATCATACACCCTCTCTTACCCACGCTTACTTTGTTTTCATTCTTTCACTACCACTACCACTGGACTGCACTACCTGGAATTCACTAAAACTTTCATGTACAAGCCGACTTAACTCAAGAAAGCTCAAAAAGTACAATGGACTATTAGTAGACTTGTAAAAAACGTTTGAGATGCAATATTCCTTTTTATCTTGCTCTGCTGAGACAACTATATGATTATTTGGGATTGACGCTTTGGTAAGTAATCACTTATTGAAGGCTGATCATCATACAATATAAGCTACATCCCATTATATACATGTAAATTGTTCTTTTGCTGCTTTTAGGGTGTACAACAAGTATGCAATGAGAAGTTGGTGAATTGATCACAGATCAGTCTGCTTGTTTTGTGGCATTTAACTTGACTAATGATTTCCTTACAAAGTGCCAGTGACAAGGAGGTACAACAACGAGCTCCATCATCAAGCATGGAATTTGTCCTCTCACCCCCTCTTTGGTCTTGACAGGATCATGCACCCATTTTCATAGAATGCTGCCATTTTTTATTGTTGAGTTGTTCCAGGATTAGGTGGATCGAATTGTGATATTTGGTCCTTGGACTCCACGTAGACTCAAAAATCATATTTTTAAATTATGAACATATTCATTAATGTAGAATTTTATATACTTTGAAAAATTGTAATATATATATTCATATTTTAATACTTTTATGATACTGGAATATACACCAGGTATGTATACGTATGTGTATATTTTATATTACAGCATGGCCGACTTCTATTGGAATTGAATACAATCAAGACTTGGCCGGTGCACTTTTTGGCATTGCAGGCTCACCCAACTGACAAAAATTGGCTGTTGCACTCAGATCTCTTCCCACCAATCTTGCAAAATGGTGCTGTTTGTGGTACCGATTTCTCAACACACAACCATTTTTAACTCGCAACCACCAGTACGGTTCCATGTACCAGAAGCTCTTTGTGCATGAAACCATACCAGTGATTAGTAGGGTCTTGTGGGTGTGTAAAGAGAAATCCATACTGTAAAATGATACGTTGCACCACCACCCCCAAAAAATAACACACAAAATTACTAGCTTTGATTAATTGGATAAAAAAATTCTATATCACAGCCCAGTACTGGAATGGTTCACCTAATCCTGGAACAACTCTATTGTTACAATAATAGGATCATTCCACACAACAACAATTTTCCTAAGATTGCCTATAGAGCATGATGGTGGCAGGATGGGCATTGATGCAGCTTTTTATGCATAATTGGAGGATTGTTGATTATCAACATTGCTCTGTTAGATTCTAGTGGTAGCACTGCTATATGATCTAGTGTTATCTGGCTGAACACTCTCCAGCAAACAAGGGTTAAAATCTACATTTTTGTTGATGTTTGGTCTTCAGGTGAACCATAATTATATCCATCTCATACAAGATGACACTAAGTGATATATTTTAAGGCAGATTATTATTATTTTGTCATTAGGATGGTGCCTTTTAGTTAATAAGCTTGATTTTCCTGTCCTGGAATTCTGTTGTCACTTTGACATTTGAAAATATGGTTAGGTGATTTGAGCTCATTTTGTTTGTGTGAAATTTCCAGTGGTGTTTTAAAAATTATTGCAAGTAAATGTGTAAGAAGGGGAGGAGTAGTCTTATGCTCTTTGTAGGGGAGCTCATGCTTTTAAAAATCAGGGATAGTAACAACATGTATGTTAATGGTGAATTTTATCTTGTTTCATTACTATTTCAAGCTGAAGCAAATCTTCCAACTAGATTAGTGGCAAGAATAACCAGCACCTTCCTTTCTCTCAGATATGCAAAATAAGAAGGTTATTTTTCCCCCATGTTGGCAGCTTTTCTGTTTTTTCCTCCATTTCTCTCTCCTTCTTCTTTCTTTTATCATGTGGTGGCTACTTTCAGGCTTCAGGCTGTTCATCTTCTTCTGATTGCTAGAAGTAGCAGTCCAGTTCTTGTAGTCTGCTCTTAGCAGCAACACTTTTTGTATAGCAGCACCACTCTCATCATCCTTGAGTGTGGTAAAGGTTCTTGAAGTGCTAGCTCTACATACTTTTCTCAAAGTAGAGATATGTTGCAGTAGGACAGTCCAACAGTCCAACATGTTTGTAATTTCAGGTAAGCTTAAGTTTTTTTCAAAAAGTTTTTTTGTGCAAATCAAGTGAGTGATTTTCCATTTGATCATTCTTATAAATAAAAATGAAACATATTTTTGAACTAGGAGTACTGAAAGAAAGAGCTGGCCTCTGACTGATCCTTAGTATATATCTCAGAGAGGTTCTTGATTGATAAGATGCCTGATCACAAATCTACAACAGCATGTGCTTTTCCTCCTCTCATTATATTTTGTCAACATCATGTTCTTGATCATAGAGGTACTAGTTTCACGGCAAAGAATCACAAAAAGGGAGAAGCATCACACAAGCTTACTTGCTATGGTAGCAGGTTCTTCTTGTGTGAAAAGAACCAAATTTTCTCATCAGGGTCATTTGATACACCTGAAAAATTGGGATGTTTGAAGGAAATAACGTTGCACGTGCGTCGTTACAAGTAAAATAATGTTATGCAGCATTATTTTTGTGATTCCAACGGTTGCCGTAAATCGTAAGTAAATTGACCCCGTAATCTTCTCAAAATCAAATGAATCAATTAGTGCTTTTACGGGGGCCTACCCAAAAACGTTGTCCCGAAGTTTCGCGCCAAATCTATCTTCCAGATCAAGTAGACATTCTGTAACAGGGGTATGCAGAAATAAAGAATCTACTAGATAGAACGTAATTAAGACTTTCCCAAGGGCCGTAATAGGTGCACGATACATACGGTACCTGTAGGTAACTTTCTACAGTAGACAGCATCTCATGCCTTCAACACCCTCGATTTTGGCACCGCTCCTGTAGGTTCATGCGTAAAACTTATACTGCCGGGGACAAAATAGCGGGTGTCACCGGAAGACAGAGATTGCACGCAACAGAGCAGAAAAACTAAAAGGTTGAACCGCAACAAAGATAATTTTTCCACATTGAAAAAGAACAAAGAAAGATCCTTTATAAAGTGAAAACATTGCAAGGCAGTTCCAAGAAGGGTTCTATGCACATGGTACCAACACCACTGCATAGGGAGTAGAGTTGGGAGGAAGGAAACAATTCGACCGGGTAAAAAGTCTTTGAAAGTTATGCGATAATGGTTGACCGTATTACCAGTAAAACTGTCCCTCATTATAGACGTGTGAGGAATGAGAATCACCAGATTGATACTGATCGAATCAATAGTCAAGAAGAAGAATTAGAACTCGAGGGCTTCATTTCGCGGATGAAACATAATCTATCTCCGTTCAACCGAGAAAAACACTATCAAAATAAACCTGCACTTGTCGATGACTCGTCCTATCTTTCCTTATCCGAATTGTTGTCGACACCGGAAGATGATTTTCTGAATGGACCTAACACCGGTGACGGCGGTGTTGTCCGATCTGTAAGGGAATGGGATGTTAAGATTCCACCAGTAGGAAAGAAAATTGTAGCTGGTAAACTCGTTCCAACTATGAAAATGTTAGGGACTCGTTGGATGAAACGGCCTCGAAGATTATCCATTGAAATTTATTCAAAGTTATCGCAAACAGCAATAAAAGAGGGTCGAGAAGAAGAAGAATCTATAGCGGGTGGATCCGTCAAGGCAGCAAATCGACATGTTATGAAGGGACTGCTCCGAGGCGAATCATTTGCAGATCATGAAAATGAAGAATTAAGAGACGGGGAGATTGTGTATGTTCGCGTCTTGAAACCTTTTATCGGAGAGCAGGATTCTGACTGTACCAGTGGTGATAATAGCAATGACAATGGTGACAGCGACGATGACAACGACGACAACAATAGTGGTACAAATGTCGAAGATGCGTTTTCCGTTTCAACCTTGGGTGATTGTTGTGGTGCAGAAGAGCATTTCGATCAACGAAAATGGAAAGAACATCACAGATATTCTATCGATGGCTTTGAAATCGTGAAAGTTCATCGGAATACAATGGAAGTCAAGACTGGTGTTGGGCATGCTATAGAAATTCAAACAATTGTCTTCAAATCCGCCAAAGAATGTAGGTGTAGTATGGCTGCTGTAATCTGTATACTATTGCTTGCTACGGAGTTGTATGTTTTTTCATCCATTCTTACACATTCTTATGTCTACTTTTCTACTTTTTAATAACTATATCCATGCCTACAAACATCAGTATTATCTTTCCAGAAAGTCGTTGGAAATTTAGCAAATTTAGAAAGACGGAGAGCTCGTCGACAATTGGATAATTATAAACGGAATGCACCACCACGTGTTCTTGAAATTATCCAAGAGGACGAAAAGAAAGACGAGAGTAACTTTATTAAGCTTCTTGTCGAAATATGTTCCGCTACAAATCTTCCACCTGTGGGTAAAACCTCCGATCCCTACTGCAAGGTTTACATGGGACCGAGAGAAATTCATAAAACAAAGCATATTCCAAACACACTCGATCCCATCTGGACAGTCAGTACGGGATGTTTCCTTTTAATTTCAAAAGCACCAGAAGACTTTTTTGGCACGACGCGCGGAATTAACTTTGTACTGAAACATCATGACATCGGAACGAAGCATATTTTGGGAAAGCTTAAAATATTACCTAAAGATATGATAGAAGCTGCAACGGGAGAACGGTTTGAATACGATCTTGTTGTGAATAGAAGCCCACAGAATCACGATCAGGCAAGAAGTAAGGTATGTAAACATTCTTCTACTGCAACAGTGTTCACTAGATATTTTGGTTTCTCAACATTGGAATACCTTTCGTACTGCAACAGCCAAAGCTCGCCCTCCGCATAAGGCATGCAACGAAACACGACTTGGAATTCATGAAGTTTCTTGGATCCGATAAGAATGCTCGCAGGGAAATAAGATCGAGCGGCCAAAGGTAGGTCAAGGAACCAGACTTATGACAAGCATAGATTAAGATTTTGACTCTCTGATCAGAGGGCATTCGTTCTTTTTCATCGTATTTATTATTTGCTTACAATATTGACTAATTCTTACATTCTTTTCAGTGGCTTTGTTCCTCCTAAAGTGCATGAGGTGCATATATTGAGTAAAAACAAAAAAAGGAATGAAAATGGTCAGTTTTTATATCGCGTTAAACCCGGGCCTGATCCAAAACGAGCTGAAGAGACACAATGGCTAACATCGGACCAAATATCGGCTGAATGTCTTCAACCGTCACATAATTGGATTGCAGCTGGATCCGGCAGATTAGGAAAACTTCATTTCGAAATTATCAGATGCGACGGTCTTCCGAACAAAGACAGTAAATTTCCTGGTGATAAGACTGATGCCTTCGCCACAATTGTCTTCGAAGACTCTGTCGTCAACTCAGAGGTTATTAACAATTCACTGTCGCCACGATTCATGCCGTGGACGCAGCGTGCATTTGTTTTCAACATCGCCCATCCCTCGTCTCAACTTTTTGTTGGCGTCTCTGATTTTGATTCCGAAAATCGTGCGATCTCTCACGATCCTATTGGAAGAGTTGCTATTGATTTAGCCAACATAAAAGCAAATACAAACTATCTTCTCCACTATGATTTGCACCAGGTAAGTAGCATACATCAAGTTTGGGTATCAATTATTTCCGACTGGTGTGTTGTGAAAGACATTCATCTTACCATGCTGCACTTTTGGCTTATAGTCTACTGTGGTGAAAAGGCGCCAGAATCAAGGCAAGATTACTATACGAATTCGAATCGAGTGGAACAGTGAAAGGGACGCCATTTTGGCTGTGCTGAAATCTCCTGCCCTTGACCAACAATTCATAAATGTTGAAAAATCGTCTGACTTCCTTACAGCTCACCATGCCTGCCATGGAAGGGTAAGCCAGCTATTTGTACTGATTTTTATTCTCTGTCGTATTTCAAACTAAACAATGCCCCGCTTACTTGTACTTTATGTATGTTTGACAGGATAATGTTGACGATTTTGATCTTAACATACTTGCATCTTATATCCAAGAGCTCCAGGAATATAAAAATGTTCAGTACTATGTCGATATCAAACGCATAGCCCTTCATATAATTCTTTGGAGGGGCCATTACCCGATCACAATACGCGATCTTCTTTTGCGGCGGAAAACAATTCTCATTCCTTTGCATTCCATCTTTTTATTTGTAGCTTGTACAAGCGTCGTGGAAAACTACAATTACTTGCCCTCCTTCTTTCTTTTCACAATAGCCTGGCTGTTTCTTGCGATGGTGGAATTTCGAAAGAAACACCCTTCGCCTTGGTCCACCAGCAAGACTTACTTTGATTTCTTCCATAGCATGATTACCAACAATTCTGCTGCACAAACCATTGAAGTAAACGAAAATATACGCGAGGTCGAAGAATACAACCAAGAAATAAGCAGAAAGCATGAAGAAAGAGAAAAGGATGCTATAAGAATGGAAAAACAAAGAAAGGCGGAAAGAAAACATCTCGAAGAGCTGGCTATGAAAGGCAATTCCTCTTTGGATACAACAAGGACCATCAATCCGCTCAAACCTATCCTGTTTCCCGCACAGCAAAATTTGGCCGTAGCTTTGGTAGCACTCCGTAAAATCAGAGCAGTTTTGGTATGGGATAAGAGTTACGAAGCTTTCTGGATCACCACTCTCTGCATTGGACTTGGCGTGGTTTTTCTTTTTGTCCCTTGGGATTTTCTCATCTATTGGGTGGTAAGTGTGCGCGATCCCCCCCGATCGTCATTTACGAAGTCTCGAAACTCACGTGCAAAACTTATTTGTTTTTTAAATGAATCTATTAGTTGAAAATCGCTATTTGGACGTTTTTGGGTCCATGGATGAAGCTTGTCGATATTTTTTACTTCAGAAAACTAGAAAACATGCCAAAAAAAGAGCGATACAAGGGCATCCGTAAGAATTGGAAAAAGCGGTGGAATATAAGGCTTAAAGAGGCAACGGAGACTAGGATTGAAAACGAAAATGCTGTCAAGCTTCAAGATTTTAAAAAAGTTATATTTGGTAGGTATGCTCTTCGTGTCCCTCGGTTTATAGATGCAAGACACGCTGACCGCCCACTTGTTTCATCTAGTGCAAACCCGCATAAAGGAGATCTCAAGACTAATGTAATAGACAAAATTCAAGGACAAGAGCTCCACGGTGATATGATTCCAATTAGAGAATCTTTTCAAATTACACGTGAGCCACAAGGTGGTGACTTTAAGACTGGAAATGATCTCATCAAAAGTGAAGCTTTTGTAGCTACTGAAACGGCACCAAAGGGCTATGGAACAATCGAAGCTGCTGCCACTGAAGATTCTGACTACTGATTCTCTCAGGAATGTTTTATTCCTTGCGCCTACAGTAGAAATCCCACAGGGTGTGAGCATTCAAAACCACAAAAACCAGACAAAATAGATCGGTACTCCATTACAGCACCGGGAAGGATTAGATTTTTTTTTAGTGCAAGCATCTACGACACATAATGAACTGAATTAGCAATGGCATAGCAATGACATGGAGTAGATCAGTAGATATTGTATCTAAAAGTTTACACTTTATTATAATATCTTGTTGGAACCTTAACAAGATACATAAAAATAATTTCGACATGATTAAGATTGAGCTTGACTTCCGTACATGAGAATAATATAACGTCCCTGATATATAGCACGGCACAAGCTTTAGCCCTTCTTCGTCCCCCTTTCAACTCTTTATCATATTATATCTGGTTTCATTTTGTTGCAAAGTTCTCAAATGGTTAACATAGTCACTGCTTCTACAGTAAGATAGTAGAAATAACAAATGCTGTACACAGTGACAATAAGGTGATTCCTGATCGTGAAGCCCTGGATATTGGGGTTGGAGTTAGGGTTGGCTGAGGTGTGATGATACGGATAGGTCCTAAAGTAGGTTTCGCAACAGGCATTTTTGAGGGAGCACGACTTGGAGAAGCTGATGGTGCAATTGCAGGCGTTGGAACAGGCGTCTTGCTAGGCGAAATTGAGGGTTGAAAGCTGGGCATCAAGGAGGGATAAGCTGAGGGTAATGCAGATGGTGCTTCCGAGGGAGCACCACGGAATCTCCATGCCACAACATTACCACCTGTGTCACCAATATATAGCATGTCACCTCTTTCGTTCATGGAGAATTCAGAATTATGCCCCCGTGCTGTCAAGCTCATCGTCCAAAGTTCTCTCCCTGTGCTTGTGCTGAGAGCATACACAACTCCCTCTGATTCAGTAACAAAAACATACATATCATCATCTGTCACAATGGCAGGGCTCTTCACTAGAGAAGTTGTCTCAAGCTCCCAGAGGACCTCCATGGCCGTTTCGTTTCGACTACTTGGAACTTTTATGGCAGAGAATACGTTAGTTGCTCGACCAGCAAACACCAAGGATTCATTCTTACTAAGCACAGGTGTATTCAAGGGGGGAAGAGTTCTATCTGGATTTGCGTTTGGTGTTGATTTCAAGTCAGCATTAGCTTTCTTGTGGAATTTCCCAATAGTATCATCTTCAACACCAATCCATCCTCGGAATTCGTTCCGTGATACACTGTAGAAACATGTCCTTCCCATGTTACCAATGGCAGGAGGAGAATTTGTTTGCCATCCTCTACTGTCGAGCTTTACTATTGCTTCTCTCAGACCATCGCCACCGAGAACGTAGTCTACAGGTATTTGAAATGCGAAATTCCCTCCTTCTCCAACAGTTTCGTCCAATTGATTGTGAGTATGCGCCCACAAAAAGATGTCATTTGTATTATCATCGCCATCTCGATAATACCCCTCAGCAGGATTATGGAACACCGCTGGAGCTGCAAATGGATTGACTGTGTCTTGATAAGAAAGAAGCACGAATTCAGTATCGTAAATTAGACCTGTAAAGTGACCAACAGTCTCAAAATCGGAATTATGTGTTAAAAAGATGTACTTTCCATCACTTGTAATCTGTGGTGTCCCGGCAGCGACACCATCAAGTTCTTGAGAAACCCATGTTTTTTGACCATCTGGATGAGAGACAGCCACAACGACACTGTATAGCACAACGAAAATATCAAGAGTGTACAAAGAACATCCGTGTTAGAAAAATAAATGTTTCGCAAAAACAAGTGTTAGGAAATGCTCTCGTTTTCACTCCGTAATCAACCTTACCTTGTAGGACTAGGGCTTCTTTCGTAAACCACGGAGTAAGCTACATATGCTGTGTCGTTCACATTCGATGAATTGCCTGGATAAATTGAAACACCACTTGCACATGTGATATCAAGATCTCCAATCTGTGGTGGGGTGTGCGTAAATTTAACATCACCATTTCCTGCATCAAGACCTGTCAATGTCCCATCAGTCGATGTCACATACACGATGGCACCATCAGGTGATATTTGTACAGCATTGCCCTCACCGACTGGTTTTACTTTGGAATTCCACTTTTCGGCAGGCAATTCAAAATACACTTCTTCGGCAAAAACTCTTCTAGCCAAAACAAAGACCCCTGCAAGGATGACTTTCAAAGATAACGACGTCATGTTTTAGAGCTATATTCACTTATTTCAATTTTTTGTTTGTTGAGAAAGCGAATGGTCGCTATTTTTGTTGCTGCTGCTCCTAATGTAACACGGCAAGAAGACTTCTTTGGTATGTGTGAGATGTGTGATGTGATATTTTTTATATTTCACGCGTGGGGTCGTGTAGACTAGTAGTAAATATGCTACGCCGGTGAGTCGTCTCTGTCAGAATCCGATAGTGAAAAATATGAAGACAATGAGAAACACGTCCAGAAAAAATCTTGCCAGATCGTGTAAAATACTTCCTACGTACTGATGTACGTGAAAAATACCAAAATACGAAATTTCGATTCTTTCGTTCAAAGATACTCCTAATTTTTCATTGGCTGAAACAGAGATATATATTTTTTGGAAGTATGAATCGTGGAAACGCACTATAAGAGTACAGTAGCTGGTATGCCTGTGTAATTTACTTAGCCAAAGGCACAGTATTTGAATTTGGTTCTGTAAAAGCTGTTCTACCAGGTAGCTAGTATTAAAGCTTAGTAACAAAGACAGTATATGATATTTGTATATGAGTTGGAACGTACATCCTACTGTAATTGATTAGGTGGTATCTGTCTATTAATCCAAGACACTTCTGATATTTACATAGGAATCTAGGATCTACCGCGACTGGGACGTCTCGTGGATCTTTGCCACGGCAGGATGCTGGCTACGGCAAACCTACCTGCTGGTACAAATGTTTCGGAGATGAAATACAATTCTCAAATCGATTTTGAGCTTCTTGACGTGAACCACATGTTACGGAAGAACCACGATACGGAACTCACTGATCGCTAAATTACTTCCAAGATCATTGGTTGAGAAACAATGACAAAAGCCCTAAGGAAATAGAGCACTAGAAATAGCAGTGATGTATGTGGATTCCAGTTGGTATTTCGCAAACCTTACATTGTAAAGAATGTTGAAAGAGAATCATCAATAACTGCGTCTTTAGTCGCCTAGTGTATTTTCTTGAGAAATAATGTCCAATTATCTATTTCGTCTGCCTTTATTTTTTTTTAAATTTAAAAAAAAATTAAATCTGTATTTTTTAATGTGATCATTCAATCTTTGAAAAGTTTCCAACCGCCAAACAAAACGAAGCCCCTCAATCAGTTGATTCATTTCTATAGTGAGCTTCTGTAAATAACCTTTACATCGACACTTGCATTGAAACCCATGCCTCATTTTTACCAAGTACATCATGGTCCTACATGAGGACTAATGCTGTGGCACCTGGGAGCGGCTCATTCAGAATTTAGCATGCCTAGACATATTGAGAGAGGTGTCATAGTTGGTGGCTTTACTGGAAGTGAAATAAGACATTGGGTTCAAAGGAGTTCTAGAAACGATAGTAAGGTTAAAACATGAAACATCCTTATCTAACTTTTTTAAAATAATTGAATAAGTCTCAACAACTATATTGTTTTTCTCAAGACATTTATAAATCGATAATACCATGTTGAACTTGAAACTTTACAAATCCGCCAAACTTTTGTGTCACCACAAAAACTCAGATGTTTCATACAGTCAGTATAATGTATATTTCCAAACTCCATACCCCTACAAAGCACAACACAAAAAGAAGACTAAACCAGATAATCCATCCAAAAGATATCTTCCCCCTTCATATAAAAATCCTGCGAAATTAGAGGAAAAGTGCTGCAGCCATGGCAACGCCTAAAGCAGCCATTGTGGAAACTGCAGCAGAAGCTGATCCTTCAGCTTCGGTAGGGCTCGGAGTAGGAGAATCAGTTGGGGTTCCAGTAGGTTCTGCTGTGTCAGTTGGGGGCGTCGGTGGTGCTACAGGCGCGGTAGTAGGTGGTGCGGTAGGTGATGCGGTGGGGGATGGAGTAGGCATTTTACTTGGTGAGGCAGAGGGTGCATCAGATGCAGTTACTACAGGTGCTGGAGTCTTGGTGGGTGAACCAGTAGGTCCGGCAGAAGGAGAAGAAGAAGGCAAGGGAGTCACAGTGGGTTCAGAGGTACTTGGCATCATACTGACAGTAGGTGAAGAAGTGGTAGGGGAAGGAGAAGGAACTTGACTGACAGTAGGTGAAGCAGTGTCACCACTTGCAACAGCAACTTTGTAGATCATTCCATCTCCTCCACCAATGTAAAGATAAACACCATCGCTACTGAGTGACATATCAGCATTGACTTCCGCGGCACCAATTTGAGCAGAGAAAGCATTTTCTACTGAAGTTGGATCATCCTTTGGTAGTGACGTGGCGTAAAGAACACTATCACCATTGGACATCCAATAAACACGGTCCTTGTCATGGGAAAGAACGGGTTGGGCCTTGACAACATCCAAAGGACTGGATCCAGAATTGAAAGTTTCAACTGTAAGGAGGCCTGGCAATTTCATGACAGCAAGAGCAGGTGCATTTCCGGCAGTACCAGACACAACGTATCCAGATCCGTCGTCCTCGGTAATAACAGGAGTTGTGTAGGGAGCGGCCCATCTTGGTTGTCCACGGCCGAACTGACCATCACCATCGGAGTCTGTCGTGACTGTAATTCCTTCTTGCCATTTTCCTCCACCTGCGGCTGTTGCTACCCATCCCTTGAAGGCGTTACGGGTGGTACCGTAAATGGCACTTTTACCTTCATCGAACATAGCAGGGGCCTTGTAGGTGACCCATCCATTTCTTTGGGCAGCATAGACCTGGAAGCCTAAGTTAGAGTTACCCCTCTTCCAGTCCAATGGGATTTGGAAGACATATCTTGCTCCGTTTTTGTTACCAGTTTGGCCAGCACCTTCAGGGTATCCATTGGCCCAAAAGAGAACGTCATTATTGTTAACAGCACCACTGTTATTGTCAATGTTGTAGTATCCTTCACTGGGGTTGTGGTAATAGCCAATAGGGGCAAAGGGCCCAGGTGCACCACGTGCTGGGTTGGGGTCTGTGGCGGCGTCTTTCTTAATGTATTGATGAAGCATAGTGTCGGTGGTGACGCAGTTGAAGATACCATTGTTGTTGATGTTGGTGTTGATAAAGGCGAGGGTACCATCCGAAGAGATGACAGGTGAACCAATTGCCTTACCCTCGAGCACTTGTGATACTGTAGCTTCAGTTCCGTCAGCCTTGGTACGGACAAGGTAACTGGAGGTGTAGAAAATCAAAGGAGGAAACACAAGGGAAGATAAATGTGAGTTGGACTCGCAAAGGATATGTGGCTGCAACTAGGAAATAATGGAATCAAAATACATATTTCCCACGACTTCGCTAATAGCAACGAACTGCTTCCGAGACAGTCAAGTCAAATCCTTTTCCGTAAACAAGGGCTTTCCAGTGTAACGATACAAACCACCCAGACACTGCGACATGGCACTTTCAATAAGTCTTACCTTGATTGACTTGCTGCTACGTAGACAGCATACATGGCGTATGTTTCGTCTTCATCTTCATAAAATGTGATACCACTTTCGCAAGTAGTTTCACCAAGACCCAAGTCGTCAGCAGTGACTGTAGCAGCGATAGCCTGGGTCTCAGCATTAATAACAATCATGGTACCATCTTCGGTGGTGACAAAAACATGGGAATCATCTGGTGATACAGAGACAGAGTTTCCAGCAACAAGATCTTTACCGGTGTCTACAGCCCATTGTTCAATAGGTCCGTCAAGGTATTCAGCAGAAAAAGCATTGTTTGCAAGAGCAAGGACGGCAAGAGCTACAGATACGAAACGGAATTTCATCTTTATATAGTAATAATTCTTTCTTTCTGAAGGAAGGCAGATGCAAGATGATTCAATCCGGTCTTGTTGTTGCGATGAAAAAATTGTGACAAAGCGAATAACAATGCTGTATTTGAGGAAGATTTTCGCATACTATTATTCGGTGGTAGGACTAGGCCTACCTGCATCGGTGTGCAGATGTGGAACGTACGAAACACAGTTGGTTGTTGACAAGTGTACGGTACCAGGTAGACTACTTACTACCGATATGTGTTTAGAGCTTTGGCGATTGTTTTAGAAGAATCTTTCAGATGCGTGGAATCCTACGTGACAACTCATACAAAATTTCATTTTGTATCTTTTCAAAAGGATTCGTACATTCAGTACTGTCTGCAGCTCTGTATTACATGACTGTCTGGCGTATGTAGGACTCGAATTCCTAGGTCGGAGTACTGAACAACAAACAATGCACATACAAAGTAGACACGGAGGGAGTTGGGGGTAGGATTCTTGGTATTGGCTAAAGGTGTTCAACGCTTTACATACGGAGCACCGGTGCAGGCACGATTTTTCCAAATAATGAAAATCCACTCGTACCAAACCACTCGTACCAAATTTGTTTATACATATACATTGTTGAATATTTTAGATAAAGTGAAACGGTTGCATTCAAAATAGCAAAACTCAATCATAGTGATTAATCAATAATTAATAGCTTCGAATCTAATTTTTTGGAGTCAATCAATTTTTTTCGCTATGATGACACACATGATAGGGTGTTCGAAATTTGTATGAAAAAAAATTCGACGCCAGTCCCAACTCCATTTTCCCGCCTTCTCAAGACTCCTCGCAAGATACTTTCTTTCTTGCGAATTCATTACATTTTTTTTCCACATTCACGAGCAGGGGTAACCGGTAAGACCGTACTCTAACCCTACGGGACTACAACCAGGGGGTACCTGGGTAGACGTACAAACTGTACATCATACCGTAGCCTTGATGGTGATGCAACAATAATATTCATAGACCCTTTAGCACTCCCTCATTTATCATTTTTTATGAGAAGTGCAGATTGACTTGATCTTAGGATGGTTAAGAACTCAAACTCTATTGTAGATACGATGACGCTGGAATGAAATCTTTCTGAACATCTGCTGCTAAGTGGAGGCGAGACCGGAATTTTTAGAGTCTACTCTAGAGAGAGGGTTCAACCTAAAGAAAATCAATAACCAAACCACCATGTTACAATCACCGGAATAATAGCCACAATCGTCGTAAATACATACATGCACACTAGTCAAATAACAAAATGTGGTCCAAAACAATGACCACAACAAGAACAAAAGTGATATGGTTTCAAAGAAGAATCATGTTTTGTCTTCCTCGTCAAGCGGATTCTTCTTGTCGTTCTTTTTCCACACAAATAGTACATTTCCAAAGAGAACAACAGCAACAGGGAACAGGAAACAATAATACCCGGAGCATTCCGTCGAAAAAATGGATTTTTCCTGCAATGTCATCTACTCGTGTTGTTGCAGATTATTGGAGACACCAAAAGCAACAGCAACAGCAACAGCAACAGCAACAACGGTGCCGTTCCTTTTCATCACGATCCAGATCCCAAAAGAAGAATAACAGTAATTCATCGTTTCAATTGGATGCATTATCATTTTCTGTCTCACCTGAAGCGGCTTTATCGAAATTTCAAAAATGGGCTGTCGACGAGCAGGGATTAAATTATTTATTACAATGGAATAAAATCAAAATAAGTGCATCGTATGTTCCAGTCTGGTCCTTTGATTTAAATGTACGATTCGTCACTACGTCTCCCGAACAAGGAGGGAAAAAAAGATATGATTGGAAACCACAACCATTCCGTGATGCCTATCCTTCCAATCATAATGTTATACATATTCCTGGATTAGCCATGTATGCTGGACATACTTATCGTCGATCTCTGATTAATCCATTACATGAAACTGCACTTGTTTTTATGGGTGACAAAACCATGCCCTTTGGTACATGGATGTTGAAAGATATGAAATTTATAAATCCTACCAACGGAGAAAGTTCAACAATGGAAGTATTTCCAGATCCATGGAATACAACACGGGGAAGAGCATTGACATTGTTACAAGATGAATTAGAAGATTTGGTCCATGCAGATCCCGACTTTAGCAATATTGATGCTGACAACGTTCAAGTTCAAACAGAATTAGTCCAATCACGTCGTGTGTACATGCCAACCTTTGTTATTGATTATTCTGTGTTGGGAGGTGCTGAATACCGTGCCTTTGTATCAGGATGTGATGCCGGTGCTAGCGTTTCAGGTGTTTCCCATCAAGTATTTTCATTCTCAAACCAAGAAGTGTATCAAGCATCTACAAGTTTTCTATCCCAAGTTTCGAATGCAGCACGGGCTGGCATTGGTATTATAGGTACCCGGAACGTAGGTGGTGTTCTCATGTTGATTCTTAATCTATTGGGAAATGTCATGGTACGTGTTCTGGCAAGAATACCCATTATTAGCTTGATTGGTGGCGCATTTGTTGGATTCCGTAAACTTGTTAGGCCATGGATGGATAATCGATCAGCATCCGCTGAGTGGGAACGACAGCGCGACCATGAAACCTATATGCACGATCATCATGAACATCCTACAGATGACTTTGTGGATACAACTGGTGCAGCCAAGCGATACTTTCAACAACATAAAACACAAATTTTGAGACATTTAAGTGGTGAATACACTCATGAAGAAGGTGACTTTGAATGGTACAAAGATTGGGAAGAATGGGCCAGAAGACAATGGGAACAGCAACAGCAGCAAACATACCAGCAACAGCAGCAGCAACAACAGCAAACGTATCAGAGACAGCGTCCGAAACAACAACAAAAGCTAAAGTCGAAACCAGAGTATCAATGGGATTTTAATCCTAATGATCCATATTCAGTGTTGGGTATTCGTCGTGGTGCAACAAAAAGTGAAGTATCAGCTGCATTTCGGAAGGAAATGTTAAAACACCATCCAGATGTACAAGCCAACGCATCTGATGCAGAAAAGGCAAGATCTGTAGAACGGTCGAAATTAATTACAAATGCCTATCGGCAGATTAAAGCTGAAATGAAGTAGAAACCGACGAGAAAGAGAAGCGAAGAACACTATCAATCGGTACCAAGCATATAATAATCTCTCTTTAGAAACAAAAGTAATACCCTATTTTAACTTTTTTTCTAGAAATTATGCGCAATTTATCCGTTATTTTCTTTCCTTTATGATTTTCCTTTCGTCAATATTGATAAAAGCCTAAATCTACCTGGACCTGATACTAGTAATCCACCATATCCTATAACAAAGTATGCTGGTCCCAAGCCTTTGTTATCGCAATTGGTATCAAACAATTCATCCCAACGTTTTTGTCGTGTGATACATTGCCAATGTACAGCTACACCCAGCATGCCTTCCAAGAGGATACATACAGGACGTACAGCTACGCCTGCTACTAAGCATGCACCACCCAGGGTTTGTGTCGCTGTACCCACCGAAGCCAAGACTTCACCTTGATATTCCGTTATAGGATATCCCAATAAGGATCCAAATACAGATTTACCCCATGGACCATCGGAATGTAATATGGTAGGGAATTCAGGCCAGGATTGGATCTTTCCAATCCCGTGACGGATGGTTTCCATACCTAATCCAATACGAAATAATCCTGTAGCTACAGGAACAATTGACATGGTGCTTTTACTTCTTAATTTTTTCGGGTAAATTTATTGCTCAGATGCACACCAAGAAAACTTCACTGTATGTATGTGTGTGCAGAATAAACCAATATTGGCACCGATCTATATTTATATTTCAGATTTGCTTTTAGTTTTCTGTAACATAAAAAAAAAACTAGACCTAGAAAGATGATGACTTGTTTGATCTTGCGTTGACGATATGTTCTTCTTGGCTGTTGTTTTTGATGAACTAATGAGAGTCAAGTGTTACTATCGCATAGGGAGTGAACACCCAATGCAATAACCCCATCTTCAATGGCTCTCTATTATTTTCACTCACATTTTTTCTTCACTCCTCACGAAGAAACCACGCCGCAGAGCAGCAGCCCAACACAATGCAGGAACCGTGCAGCGCCGTTAAAACCCTACTTGCGGCACATAGAAACCCTGAGAGGTGGAAAACATCGACACAGAAATCTCATCCAAGAAAATGAGACCACATCATGTGTAGGACCTACTCCTCAAAAACGCACCCACAAAAACACTTGGACGACGGCTGTTGTTCATGATTAATTGAGTATAAATTAGGAAAAAAATATAGTCTAGTAGCATTGTAAAAGAAGGAAGTGATAGTGAGACAATACGATAAAATGGTAAGGAATAATCAAAATAACAACGACAACCACCACCATGCTATCCAAGATGATTCGGATAATAATGATAATGATGAACGAGTTATTATTCATTTTGATTTAGATGCATTTTATGTAGCTTGTGAGCGTGAATTGAATGAAACACTACGAAACGTACCTGTTGCTGTATCACAATATAATCCATATGGTACGTTAGAAGAAAAGGCATCACATGAAATACAAAAACGCCTTGTCGTTTCTTGTCCAGCAGCACCGGCTTCCAACAATAGTCACAAACGAAAATACCAACAAGAAATTTCCTCCCAGAAACAACAACAGCATTCGTCACAAGATGCAAACGGTAGTCTAATTGCTGTATCCTATGAAGCACGAGCAGCAGGGGTCAAACGGAATGATCGTGGTTTAGAAGCTGTACGGAAATGTCCAACGTTATCCATAGTCCAAGTTCCAGTCAAACATGGAAAAGCAGATTTAACCTTGTATCGTACATCTAGTAGTCGCGTAATGGATGTCCTCACACATGAATTAGAACGACAATCGAAACGAATATTACTAGGAGGAGGCGTCGCAGGGGCTGCTGATACAACAGCAACAGCTTCCGCGTCGTTGGGTAACAACACGGATGATACACATGATTCTGAAAACATTAATCCACCGACAGCACCATTGACACCTCTTCCTGTAGAAGTTGCATCTATTGACGAAGTTTATGTAGATGTGACAAAACCTGCTCATGAAATGGTAGAAAGAATTATGAAGATACAAAAACAAAAAGAACAGGAACGGCGACAACGACACAACCGACAACACCCATATTCAAGCAACAGTATTAATAATAGTTCTTCCTTAACAAGCAATAATACGTCCATTCATCTGTATGATAATAACGAAAATGCTAATCTTTTGACATGGGAAGAAATAGTCAAAGAAGCGTCTAAATGTACAACTATTGGTGGTATTGAACAATTATCGGATGCAGCTCTTGCTGCTAATGCACTCAATAAAGATGAAGTACGTCGTGGATCTAAATTTCAAGTATTAGATTCTTCTACCCAAAAAACACATCTTACTGTAGATGAAGGAAGTCAGTCATGGTGGCAAAGACCGCTAGACCCAAATGACGATGCGTCAACAACAAGAAGAGAATCCAATTGTTGGACACCTATGGAAATTCGACTAGCTATTGGTGCATATTTGGCATCCAAGGCAAGGAAGGCTGTCCTGGAAAAAATTGAGGGTGGCGTGTATACCTTATCAGCGGGGATATCGTCGAATAAAACATTAGCCAAATTAGCATCTGGACTAAAAAAGCCAAATCGTCAAACACTAATTAATCGTATGGATGATACAGGTGCATTGAAAACGTTGTTTCATCCATTGCCACTTGGGCGTATACGAGGTTTAGGTGGCAAGTTTGGTGATCATGTATCTAAACTTTTAAACATTACTACTGTTGGACAGTTAGCTACTATACCATTACCTACCTTAATATCAACCTTGGCTTCGGACGAATCATCATCAACCTCATTCTCGAGTAGTAGTGGTAGTAGTGCCGACCTTTTATCTCATCACAAGACAGCAAGGTTTTTATATGATATTGCGCAGGGAGTATGCCACGAGGAGGTAACTCCTCGGACTATGCCTAAATCAATTGCTTGTGGTAAAACATTTCGTGGCAAATTAGCAATTGCAACGTCTAATATGTCAGAACTTCAAAAATGGACCAAGGAATTGTGTAGTAGCCTTATAGAGCGCTTGACATCTGATCGACAAGAATACAATCGCTTCCCCACTGTTCTTTGTGCATCCGTCAAGTTTAGTACACAGAAAAATTCCAATTCCAAACAAGTTCGTGCACCGAAACAACTGGAATGTTTGGAAGATACGGCCCTTCAACTCATTATACAATTGATTGATATAGCCAAATCACGGCAAAAGCAACAGCAGCAACAACAACAGAATATTATGATTTTGGGACTTTGTGTTTCAGTTTCGCAATTTGTAGAAATGGCAGCAGGTTCTTCTTCAATTATGGCGGCCTTTCAACGGAGTTCCTCTTCTCAAACAACGGGACTGCAGAAACAAACCGTGGAGAAACAAAATCCTACATCAAAGCTTAATATGATTCGGGCAGCAACGGCAATGACCAAAAAGAAGTCGGTTATGGACCGATGGCTTACAGCTGATACAAAGCAAATGGCCCCTGACAAGGGCAAGACCCATATCAAAGATGATCTTGATAGAGATCATATCGTGACAAGCAGTAGGATTGGTGATAATTTATCAAGTGCAAGTAGGACGATGGACCCAAACACTACTCGTAAACGCCGAAAGCCCATGGCAGGGATGATGGAAGTATATTTGAATACCAGTAGCCACCAGCAGAAGCACGCACTCGCAAAAGAATCAAATTTGAATACCAGTAGCCACCAGCAGAAGCACGCACTCGCAAAAGAATCAAGCAAAAGCAGTGTCTCGTTGCCTACAAGTATCCAGAATTCCAAACCAAACATTCAAAAGAGTACTTTATCCACTGTGGCAGTGACATTACCTACTCTGGAGGAAATTGATCCTGCTGTTTTGAACGAGCTACCCGAGGACTTACGAAAATCTTTGATGAAAGACATTGGGAATCAACAAAGACTGGTGAAAAAGCCTCCCCAAAGGACGAGTATACAGAAGTTTTTTGGGCGTGCAAAGTAGCAAAGATTGATTGTCTAACAAACTTTACGAGTAGTTTGGGTGTAAAAGTAAAATATACTTTTTCCTATTTCACATGATGCTTTCTTGAGTACCTATTATCCTGACGAGATGAATCCTGGTCGTTTTATCTCTGCGTTACTTGTCAAAACCACTCTCATTTCATGCTGCTTTTCTCCCATTTTTTTCTTTAATTTATTTTTTCTCTTTTTTCTCGTTCGCCTGGGAGCTGTGTGAGAATAAGGTTGAATCGCTGCTGGTACCTCGCTTCTCTGTACCACTTTCCGCAACTCCACCAGCACGCATCAACGCAAGGACAGCTGGATGATGGGGTGGGTGCTCCTTGAGTGCCCACCAGGTTGGTGTTTCACCATTATTATTCTTAGGATTCACATCTACACCATTTTCAATCAAATATTCAATTATATCAGTTTCACCACTTCGTGCTGCCTCATGGAGTGGTGTCCATTTATTGTGATCAATCGCATGCAATACATTAGGATCTTCCTCGGCCAAAGTTTGAAGTAACATCAATTCACCATGCGCAGCTGCATTATGAGCTGTGTTGAGCCCTGTCTTTGCCCTTGTACCCTTTACTATAGGTTTTTTGAGTTGGATTTTGTACTCCTTGTGAGGGTCCAACATGCATCCACAAAAAAGAGACAACACGAAATTATTAGTTGTCAAGACAAAAATCAAATCATAATGACAAGCCAAAACAAAAACATCCGTGAAACCAAGACAGAATTGAACGATTTAATGCATTTACCTTGTTAATATCTTCAATGTCATTCCATTCAAAATGTTGGTTCCATCTTTTTTCTTCAAGTGTATTGGTTTGAATATGTGGAGGAAGTACTTTTTTGGTTGTCTTTTGTGTTGTTCCGACACCATCATCATCGCCATCGATTTTGCCTCTACTACTGCGTTCCAAAGCTTGTTTGTACAACTCTTTCATATTGTTATTTATTTTATCATTGTTGACAATGCTACGCCCTTCTGCTGAATGACGACGAGTATATCCATATGGTTCAAAATGAACAAATAAATTAGCATAATATTTACCCTCGAGTGGGTATGGACGTCCATGGATGATGGAGTGACTTTCATACAAAACCATGTCACCTACATCCATAGTAATATTATGTGCTTTCCCATCATGACCAATCACTTCTAATGGCCATGGTTCTCCTCCATCTAAATCTTGTGCTATGTTCAGGATAGCAGATGTTACCAAAGGTAATCGATCTACATGTGGGGCCAAGACGCTTCCACGTTCATATTGACGTATCCCATATAGTGATGTAGGGACTAAGGGTTGACCTGTCCATGCCTCTAGAATATCTTGAGCCGCTGTCACAACTTCTTTGGCTAAATTTCCATTGTCATACTGTTGAATATCACCCACAATATACGTTGACGATTCCCATTGATTAGTGTATGTATTTCCAATTGGCCAAGGCTCTGGCCGTTTGCTTTTGTTCTCGTTTGATTTTGTGCCTTGTTCTTGTTGTTCTGTCCAATATTCAAGTAATTTATTCTTTAACGTTGTTGGGATACGAATTTTAGCATACCCAGCATTTGTAAAATTCATCATATGAGATGGTTGATTTAAATTCATATCAATACGATCAGATTCAAATCTATCACATGCCTGAGGTTTTTGTGAAAAATATTCATGACAACCATTCAACCAATCATCATAAAACTTTTGTTTGTTCATGGATGAACCAAATGGTGATGCTGTTTCGGTAATTACAGAATGGTGCATAGGGAAGGATACATCTACACCAAAATCATTACTTTCATCTACACCTTCACAACATTGTACTTGGAAAAGCAGCAATAGCGATGCACAAATCAAAATTAGGTGACTCATGCTGTTTATTGGAGAGATATTTCAAGTACGACAATACTAACAAGAGAGTGTAGACTAGGTCCTAGTTAGCACGTCCACAACTTTTAGCGATAAATTGTTTTTGCAGGAGTGAGAAACCTTTCGCTAGAGGACGGCAGCTCTTTCTAATTTGGTACGAGGGCGCTTGTGATTTTATTTCGGTGTAATTGTCTAAGTGTGCCGATGCAATGAGGTCAGACAAGCAGGTTTACAGTACCGTATCTACAATGACATCTTCATCTCGGTGTCTGGGAAATAAGGTATTGCACCGGAATAGACTTTGAACTTACCAGACCTCTCTCACAGTTTCAGTATTTAACGGTAAAAAAGATTCCTTGCTACTCTGGTGGGAGGGAGCGGGAGAAGAGAAAAAATAATTTGAATTGGTTGATGCGCGATTCGACTGTGCAATGAGTCCGGAGAATGATGGTGATTAACCCCATTCGTTATGAATATCTCCCTTTCTTTCTTTGGGATGCTCCCATCGGGTGAATTTTGAAATTACGATAAGCTCAAAAGCACAGTCAATGATGCTGTGGTAGGGAGTTCCGTCATTCGGGGTGAAACGCATATTAATCATAATACTGAAACTGGAAAGAAGAAACAAGGTGTAGCTATCAACACGATTCCCCTGCAAGAGAGACTCGTTCTCGCAATCAACACTGCAACATGCGCCGAAAACAATTACGACCATATAAGCTTCCGAGATTTGCAATACTGTATTCAGGCTATTGGATATTTTTGGATTTGAATCGTTCGACGTGAATCGTTTCGAACAGTTATGTGTCAAGTTACAAAATTTTACACAGGGCATATTCTGATCTGTTCAAACGAAGTAGGAGTTTGAAGGTATTGAACTGGGAGAGATCAAATACAATGACAACGTTGACGTTGTCAATTTAGGAGAAGGGAGCATGAGATTGGTTGCAGTTCTAAATGAAGAATGTGTACGACCGAAAGGTAATGATAAATCTTTTGCCTGAAAAATCATGCCAGCAAACAAAGGTGCAGGTTGTCTTAGAGAATAACAAGCCTTTCGTGAGTATGAACTTGGCATAAAGCATTACGAAGGAGCAGTTGGGTAGGATGCCACAAATTTTGTTACCAAAAATATGGAGAACTTACCTTGGGATTTGCAGGATTGTGCTCGCAAAAGTTCAAACGATATTGTTAGTATTGAGGTCAGAAGTAGCCATCAGTCGACTGCAGGTATTGCAATGCTATGCTACATCCCGATTGTCCAATGGATTATCACCACTTTGGTCGAAAGTATCCAAACGGTGTCTATGAAAGAACATTTATAAACTGGTTTCAACAAATAATTCCAAGTGACAACACCGAAAGTGAAGATTTAGTGAATGAACCTGGTAATTCTTGGTGTAATGGTTCTGCTATGCATGTAAGTCCTGCTGGTTGGGCGATGAATACTCGTAATGATGTTTTACAAGAACCTAAAAGAAGCTCTGAAGTGACACACAATCATCCTGAGGGTATCATGGGTGCACAGGCAGCAGCTTTAGGTGTATTCCTAGCTCGATCAGGGCACACCAAGGGTCAAATTAGGTTAGGTATTCAGAACACTTTCGAATATGACTTACAACAGAGGCTTGTTGACCTATGTCCAAACTATACATTCGATGTTTCCCGTCAAGGTTCTGTTCCCGAAGCAATCCTTTCATTTTTAGAATCCAAGAATATGGAGGGTGCTATTCGTCTTGCTACCGGTTTAGGTGGCGATGTAGAAACGCAAGCGTGCATTGGGGGTGGAATAGCAGAGACCAACTATGGTCCTCTGTCGACTGAAATGACAATAGAGATTCATAAGCGACTGCCGGATGATTTTTTTGCATGCAATCGATGAATTTGTTCGTGTCTACATTGCAAACACCGACACAATGTGATGCTGCTACAAGATGCGTCACTTCTTTGATGCTACTGTCAAAAAATACACAGTATTACATTCAGGTTGCCTCTGAAAAACTTTATTCTGTGGATTATGATTCACTAATTCATCGGTCAAAGTTGTTATTCTTTCTAAGCGAAAACTGTCGTTGTTACAGGTAAGACACCACACAATGTTTCATAGAAAGGCTACCCATCCCCAGCTAAATATAATAGTATAATAAATATTATTTTCATTCGAAGATACCTTATCCGGTGTACGAGCTCGTACACGTACAACTAGAACTGATGCATATTCTTTTCAAAAATCTGCAATTAGGTTACCAACGATTGTTTTGTCTGCATACAAGTCATTCAGGTACAAAGCATCCAACACCACTTTGTTATTCTCAATTCGTTCATTATAAGCCCTTGTAGAATGCCACGGCCATTTCAAATACGCAGTCAGAGTCCACGAAAAGTTACTAAAGATACTATTATCCCACCCTCTCCACGCCTCATCGACAGTTGATGAAAAATATCCCGATCTAACTTTAGGATACACAATTTCAAAGAGGGTATTCCCCTCATACAATTTCATATTTAATCCAACATGTTTGAACAAGGTACCAACATGCGCCTTGGAATCAAAAATGTTGAATTTCCAGGCCATCTTTGGAACGATGGTTACTAAATCTTTGTGATTGCTAATACGCAAATGACGTAGTTTGCCCTCTCGTTCTAATTGTTGGTGAGCCAAACGGAAATCCTCATCACCAACGTACGGCGAAGCAATACTGATACATGTTACAGGCTTGGGAATCACTGAGTCAGGTTCAGCAGCGGCCTCAAATGCAAATAATGTACATAACGCAGCCCCAAGCGAATGTCCAGTTACATAAAGTTTGTACTCTGGATACTTGCGTAGAATGGGTAAAACATGCATTTGGAGAATTTCTTGATATTCACTTAAATCTTCACCGTTCGGCCCCTTGGCACCGCGTGATGACGGAGAAAAGAGATAATCGTGGAATCCATTATGAATCTTGATAGTAGGCGATAGATTGCTACTAAATTTCTTGACTGGATTTTCAACATCTTTCATCCAGATTTCATAATCTGTTGCCCAATCCATATCAGTGACTGATCCACGGAAACACACAGTGACGCGTTTGCGTATATGATTCACACCAACAGCATATACAAGTTCTTCAGTGGCGAACTCATCATCAAAGGCTTCTAACGTTGTTTGTGTCAAGGGATGTTTATGATTATTGTTCTTAGTTGCAGTTGGATTTTCGCTGTCGTCGCTCATCTGTCGTTCTTGAATGGCCTCCAATGCATCAAGGATTAATTCATTCTTCTTGCTATCTAACCTTGTACCCTTCAGTGCATCAAGATTGGATTTAATAATGTGTAAAACTTCTGATGCTGTAATGGGTAATTTCGTTACAGATCCATCTTTGTTTTCAATTTTCCCTTCTCGTGCCATTTGACGAAGGTCGGCCATAGGGTAAACAAGGATACAACTTTCAAGCATTTCATCAATTTCTTCATATAATGTCGGCCATTGGAAATTGTCAGAATAAGCTTCAAAGGGTGACATGGCTGACGATGGGGAATTGATGACCTTCTTGTTCCTGTAGTCTTCAAGCAATTGTTTGTCTTTGCCTTGTTGCGCGGCAGTAGTCTTACTACACATACCTCCACCACTGGTAGCATCACCCATCATGGATTCTGTGACAAAACACCAATTACTAGATAAGGACCCACCATCTCCAAACATGGTTTCAGGATTGACATCGTCGTCATCATCCTCTTCGACTGCTTGATCACTATCGTCTACTTCTATAAAGTCTGAAACTTCACTATTTCCAACAATGTTGATCAATTTGTCAGTTGGATCAGGCAAGTCAATACCAGTACTGTCACCATCATCTTGGGGTGTAAGATCAAAATCACTTAGTACGCGAATAGCATATTGATCTCCCATATTAAACATCTTGGAAGCAATATAATCATAAGAGGCATAACAATATCCACCATCACCCCAATCTGTACCCCAACTATTCCGAATAATAAATAATTGTCGACGATCACTATATCCCACCAATAACATAGCATGTAATCCATGTTTTGCTGACTGGGAATCATTGGGATCAGGTGTCGAGACAACTCCTTGGACAGGCGAAAAGAACTTTTTTGTAAGTTTCAAACCAAAAACAATGGGATAGCCCGATGCCAAACATTCTTTCATAGCAGTTAGATCAACAGGAATTTTAATTGCTTCTGATACTTTATAGTTCAATGCTTCTTCAAATGCATGTGATGGCGGTTTAACATTCACTTGATCAAGGTCAAATGGAAATGTTCCAGCAAGACATGCACCTTTACGTTGAACAGCTGATAAACATCCACTTAATGTCATACCCTCATCTTTCACTTTGACGTTGCCCTTCTTGTGGACGAATTGATCATATTTACGTCCAACATAGTAAATAAAAAGCCGGGATATATCACCAACAGAATCATTTGTTTCTAATGCCTTGCGTTTGGACAAATATTCATAAGCACCAGCAACAGCATTGGCACAGCAACTGCTTGTTTTTGATTGATCTTCAACTGTTGTCATGTAAGGACGTAGGTCTACCTTGGATGGTAATCTAGTTGGCAAGGAAGACGAAGTCGACTTTTTCATAATGCTTGGTTTAACCTTATTCCAATCAATGCATTTTTCGGGAAGAGGTGCAATACCGTTAATATTGACACCAACTTTCATACCATGACTGGCATATTCCTTTCCACCCACAATAACTTTCTTACGCCCCATGATTTATCTTTTCTTTTGTTCACTTTTTAGAGAACGATGCCAGAGAAAGAACCGCTGAGTTTTTCAACAGAGGTGGGAATCTAATTTGGCAACCAAACTTGGAACTGTATCAGAAAGGCCTTCGCTCATTACGATCTCTCCTCTCTGTCAAGAAGAACATCAATCAAAGAAAAGGTCGCGTTTCTTGAAGAAAAAGAGAAAGGTTTACCCATATCTGGCATTGTGGTGTTAGATGCCAAATGCATGCCAAGATTATTTTTTCAATCCAACAGTAATGATGAAAAAGCATATAAAGTACCAGCGTTTCATGTGTGTCACAGACACCCGTTCAACGGATCTCTGTAAATTGGGGTACTGTACCTGGGGTACTGGGTAAATATGAATAAGGTACCAGGTATTATACATAGTACCAATACCGATACCCAGGTAGTCCTATTAATACATATTCCGACTTTTCACGACTGACCAACTAAAGTCTGTCTGTTCGTCAGTCCTCGACCTCCCTCCCCCACCAACAATTTTCAAAAAAACAGAAGATTTACGGGTATCACCGTGTTTTGAGCGGAAAATCGTAGGGATACAAGTTCACCGTAGAGTTCTCTTGCTTCAGCAGCAACAACAACCAATCTCATCCCACTGGCAATCACCTTATCGGTAGAAAACTTTATACATATCGCACGTGCTGCGTCTTTCTCATTAACGTCAGAAGAACGAACACTATTTCATCATGCACCTCATGTATTATCTCGATGGCAGTGGCAAACGTGTATACACACTTAAGGTACGTGCATCATCTAGAAAAGGATGGTATCAAGATGGTACTATGGTTTTATATTTTGGTGTAGTTGCAAACGTCATGACATTCCATTATCGCTTGATCTGAAGTTATGGTTGTTTTAAATTCGTGCCCTTTCCACAAAAAACACAGAAAGAAAATCCTGAAGGAAAAATAACAGAAAGTGCTCATCCAGCCCGTTTCTCACCGGACGATAAATTCAGTAAACAACGTGTAGCTTGTAAAAAACGATTTAGTGTTTATCTTCCTGATTTGCCACCCACCAAGGAATTGTAAATATTATTGGTTTGGAAATAAAAAGAAAAGCGATAGAAACTCTGTCCATGACGACTATTGAACGAATTACTAAAGAGTAATTTAATATAATATGATACGAGGCTCTCTTTTTATGGTCTTTTAAGAAAAGGGGTTGGCTGGTATATAAAAAAAAATACTATACGTGTATATAATAATTTCATAGATTGACAATTAAGCATACCTTGGTGGAGATAGGAAAAAGTTGACTTTAATACTTTTTGTCTTTTTGAATGTATTCGGGCAAAAAAAGACAGACAGTGTAGACACCTATCTAACCAGGGTAACTTTATAAAATAGGCTAGAATTACAGTAGTTATGCTAGAAATTAATTCTTCCGTCGTGTCATTCGAAACTTATTTCTGGCAAAAAGGATATGATTTCCCATTGTTCGCTATGAAAATAATGGTACGATAGAAGAAAAGAGGAAGTGTTGATTTCACATGCAATTTGTGTTCCACGACTTTCCACATACATACATGCGTCGCATTGTTCTATACATCGTTTGCAATAATACAAGTTCCATTTTCTCTTTCTTCCTAAAATCGCCTCAAACTTTTACTTCCCGTCTAGACAACTAGAGCCCAGTTGTGAAAGGGAAATTCTTGTCCACTTTAATACCCGAACTTGAAAGAAGAAAGTTTAATCAATAATACCGGAGAAGAAGATGCAGAATAGGACCCGGCAAAAAGACTTCAAGGCATGTGAACATGATGTGTCGGTCCGGAACTCATACTTTAGGGCAAGAGTTAGTAAGCAGGTCCTAGACTACCAGTTTTGAAGAGTGCCTCAACAAGGATTCTTAAGAGTCTATTCGTCGTCAATGGAACCATCGCCACCGTCTTCTTCCTCGTCATCACTTCCTTCTGCGTCTTCTTCAAGATCTAATAAATCAAGCAAGGTAGATCCACTACCTGAAGGAGCAGTAAACACTCCACCAATACCACGAGAGCCGCTTAGCATAAGTCGCCGTGAAGATAAAAAACCACCAAGAACGCTTGCAGGAACTTCTCCTGATTGCTCTGATTGTCTTTCCGACTCGTGTACGCGAAGCTGTCGAGTTTTGGCATAAACAACAAAGCGGTCATCTTCTTGTGAATCATTACACAAAGGTTTCACGCAAACTGTACATTCTTCTACAATAGACTGGTCCAGCATTATTATTACATCATCCAATGTAGAGGTGGAGGCAGATGAAGATGAGTCCATAATATCGTTAGGTTGGAATACCAAATTATCATACGACAGTAACCAAAACTCTTCTGATACGACAGCTGTAGTTTTATCATCACTTTGTTTCCCATTATCGATCAATAAGCCTAGAGCCTGTCTACCCTCTTCTCCACTTCCGCTGTCTGCTCCAGAGGAAAGGGAGCTTTTGCCGTCATCTCCATAGAAACCAATTTCTTTCACTTGGCAGTCATTTGGAAGTTGAATGCGAGTCTTCAAATAGTATGATGGAATACTGGTTGTCTGATCTGTCCCTTCCTGTACTCTAGCATCATTGCCTTTGTGATTGCTTTTAGCCATGTCCATGGGAAAGACAAATAATTGAATATATTGACTACGATCGGCTGTGTACCCCATTTTGGCCGTGATGGTCCACTGTCGACTGCAGGAGTAACGAGAAGACAATGATGACGATCCCCCTTCATTATCATCATTCCAAATTCGTGGCTGGAAAAACCCTTTTGATGACGAAGAGATGTTATGATCTTCATTATCGATCTCCTCGTCTACACTGTGTATGGAATGATTCAAGTCATCAAGACCAATCCGAGTATGAATACCAACATTTGTACTAGAACTTCCATTATGATCGTCTTCAAGTATAATCTTTGTATGAGATACAGATTTAGATACAGCAATACGGGGTTGTTCAAATACTTTCTGACAAAAATCTGATACTCGAGAAACTGCATATGATATAGTAGGTGACTTTTGTGGATGGTGGTGGTGTGTTGAAGTCCTTGCGTCGTCATCTAGTAGTGACCGAGGAGATGGTGGCCGTTCCACTACCACAAAGGTAGGATTATCCACAAAGAAATCAGATAATGGAACATTCAAAAGGCATTCTGTAACACTACCACCAACAGTAGCAGTAATGGTTGGGGAAGATGAGGATGGCAGAGAAGACAAGGGTTGTAAATATGTTGCCATCCGTTGAATAATAACTTGAGGGACACGTCTTTTTCGTGCATTTTCACGATGAGCTGAATTAGCTGCAGTTCCTCTGGCCTTAATTTGTGACCCAACACTCCGCAGCCATGAAACTAAATCACGTAAACGAAATCGTGCTTCAACAAGTTGTGCAATCATCCTTTCCACTGTAATTAACAATATTTCACATGATTGATAAAGTTGACATGTTGCTGTTTCAACTGTGGTACATGTCGAAGATAAAAACGACGACGATGACGCATTATTAACACCACCATCATTTTCAAATGTGGAATAAAAGGCACTGCATTGTCCTCGTATTTCTCCTGCATCATATACTAAGGCTCTTGCGGGTGCCAATACACCCTTTCGTGCCAATGCTTCAACATTCCCTACAGCACCGTGAAGAGATCGTTCTAATCGTTGAATCAATTGATCGTTCATTTGCACGCCCGTAAAGAATTGGTCCAAGGCATTGGAGGCTTCGGTCGATACACTGGTATGTCCTACCATAATGTATCGGAATAAAACGGTCCGTACATTTTGTTGGACGCCATAGTTCTTGAGTAATCGTGTTAATCCATCTAATTTCATATCAAGTGGCTTTAAGGATGATTTCCAGGATGCAACAACTTCCTTGGCATGTTGTCGAATAGCCACCAAATGCGATGAGATAGAGCAATATAATGATGCAATAGTTTGAAGATGATAACGGTGTTGTTTCAAAGCAGGAAGAGAATACATGGTTAGCTGTGTTGTTGTTGCCGATGGTCTTGTTGTAGTAGATTGTACAACAAAATGAGTAAGATCAGAGGATGATACAATTTTTTGAATCATTTCTGTAGTGCTGTTTTTGTGTTCATTGCCGTCGTGATCATCCTGCTGTTGTTCTTGAGATGATGAATGAGGTAAGGTAGCAATATGATATCGTCCATGTAGATATAAATGAATTCCTTGTTTGGATGTTGACACACACAGTACACTTAATGGTGTACAAGCAAAGGGTAATGTATTTTTAATATTACTTTCACCTTCATTCAATTCTTCTTCTTCCATTTGATAGGATGTTGGTGGGAGGAACATGGCAGATTTATCTAAATATTGTGAACGATATCTGTTGCGTGTATAATGGCGCGTTACATGTAGAGTAGTCAATCCATCAAAATTGTATGATTCGTGAGTCGTCGTTTTATCAGTTAGATAGTTAGTGTTGGTAAAGAATTTATTTTGTGACACGAACACATACATGAAATGGCAATTTTCGTGAGATTGTTAGAACCGTATATAAGGGTACGTACCTCCATGACTCTTCCATTTCAAATTCATCTCCTGAAAAATTCCACTTTGAATGAAGTCTACCTACATGAGCCCATGTTAACGCAGTAACAGCACCACCAGAAGAAGTGGTATCCGTATGAGGTTCTTCTCCCTCGTCTCTGTCTTTTTGTTTTAGCAAATCATTCACAGTATGAATTCGTCCATTCGGATTTGTCCCATCTTCGTCCATCAAAGGATCTCCTCCTCCTCCTCCTGAACCACCACTGGCTGATGATGAATTACTCATTCCCTCAATATGGTATAATGCAATTTTTCCATTCGATAATGCAATTGCCAAGGCACGTCCATCAGGACTCCATGATACATGAGTCGCTGTACAATTGTGAAAGTCGGATGCATTGTGAAGAGTCGCAAGTTTTTGCCATGATACTGTACGATGTAAAAATAAGGAGGATGGTGTTGTGATTGCTACAATATCCATGGACGGACATAAACAACATCCAGATGGCACGATACTACTAGATGACCATATCTTTCGTGATTGGATTGGAGCAAAACATTGTTTGTTGGTAGGAGCAGACGCACTTGTACTAGAAGTACTCAAATCGCCACCACTCTCCGAAACATCCGTCATTGTGGTTAGAACTCTTGTAAATTTTTAAAATGTATCTTCTTTCTTTGTGACTTGCGTGAGATTTTATCCAATAAAAAGACGGTCGGTCTTTTGACTTGTTGTATTATTTGACTCTCACGTTTTGAGCTTTCTTGTATGCAATCACTTTCGGACACAATGGGATCGAAGCGCAACAGCGGACTTTTCTGTTTTTTGCCAAGTGATAATTTTTTGAATTTTGTTTCTTATTTTCGACCACCCCGCCAACGCCAATGCTCTACAGGTGCTATCCTACATATTCCTCTAGAGATACGGCTCTTCATTAAAACATGTACCAGGTATGCAGGGAAACACTAGGACTAGTAGGAAATCCCTAATCATTGGACAGGGAGTCCATTCACAATCTGTCAGTAGTGCGGCATTTCTTCGTGTTAATTTGTTTTCCCGTAGGAACCTACAACAACTCTACTATTATCATTTATTTTATGCTTGCTGTTTTGGTGATTTGAGATTCGAAACCATCGTCACTTTCGTCACCATGACCATCGGCACCGTTGTCGCTTGTTATATCTTCTACAATCGTCACTAACCTTGTTTTCCTTCTTTCCTCATATTTACATTAACTTATGAATGCACCTTCCGCTTTACACTTTTTACACTCACAAGGCATATCAGACACTTTCACCCGATATTTTTTTCATATTTCTCCTTCCCATTTGTTTCGTATGGATGGGAACACACTTCATGCAACTTTAAAAAGCAAAAGAAGGAACAAGACAAGCATGTACTCAAAGACAATGAGGATGGTAGTCAGACCACATTGAATCAGAAGCTGATGAAAACAATTGTTTCCAGCAAAAGCTTCCCAATGATGACCACACAAGTGTCAAGGATAGCAGCTTAACATTTACACCAACGCAGGTTCCTAGTAACAACCAGCAAGACAAGATTATCCTCTGTGAAGCAGCAAAGAAGGTAGGAGAAGGAAAAGGTGTGGTAGAGGAAATCCAAGAAGATATGACATCATCTTCAAATGATGACAGGAAAGAATAGTGGGGATTGTATATCGCATGTTATTGTGGAGGGAGCGACGGGTTCTGCTGCAAGATACTCCATCCAAGAAATTCTATCTATAAAAATACACAAAACATGATAGTAAAAGATAACTTTTGATAACTTTATTCTTAATCTATTTTTTCAACCCAGTTCCAAACTGGTTCCAGAAAAGTGGTTCAGGACAAAATCTAGTGCAACAAGCCTCTGGATTCATTGAATGTAGTGGTTGTGTAGCATGTTTGCAGAGGCTTATTACACTAGATATTCAAATTGAGGGTGCTGGGTTGACCAACAGTTACCACAAGAAAATGCTAGTAAAGTGAAAATGAGCTGGCTGGGTTACTGCCCTACAAGTGACTGCACCTGATTCTGAATGGACTCCAAGGTACAGGTACAGGTACAGGTACAGGTAGCTTTCATGTCAAATCAGTTTCTTTCTACCAGGATCATGTATAAATATACATACTCAAAAAAATACTTAGTATTACATTTTGTTTTGTTTCTTCAGAAGTATATAAGTCCACATTACACAGTGGTACAGAGTCAAGTACTGGATTTCTTCAGTTGAGCACAAGAATTTTTCACGACGGGCATATGAGACATGGAAGGTTGACCATGGCATGCTTGTTGGTTCTATTTCATTCAACCATTCATTTCTGTTGCTGGCAACATCCAAATTGTTTCATGATGCCATATTATAGGACATCAAATAAGTGACTTGTTGATGAGAAACATATGAAATTATTCATGCTGGGGAGTGTGTCTAGTTGTGCGTACACCAAGGCAATCTGGTATGGGTTATTACATGTAATGTTTTATTGCTAAGGAGCATTAATTATTGATATCACAACAGCAATCATCCAAACACATGTTGACCAAACAATTACAACATAGACCAACTAAAGTCTACTTTAAAAAAAACAATAATTGATGAAAATTAATGATTGACCATTGTGGTGTTTATTAACTGTTTTTATCATATTTTCATGCTATAAAAAGCCAATGTATTATTGTGCTATTTGACAATCTACCCCAAGTTTGGTTGCTTTTGTATAAATTGTTCTCAGCCAAATGGAAATTTTTTCCACAAACTATTCTGTAGGTAATAAATATATAAATGCTTCAATTGGAAGGTTAATTGTTGGTTCCTTCTGGGAATGAAAAGATGGTACCCTTGTTGTTGTTGAAGTACACTCCCTGTAGGACACTCTTGATGATGGATGATTGATTTGTGGGCAAGCAGACAGACTCACAAATTTACCATTTACTAATATTTCCTGAATCTTTTACTTCTTACTAAATTGTCGGATCTTCTCCGGATTAAACTCATAATTTTCACCACCAAATAAAAGTCTTCTTTTCTTTTGTGTGTTGATTGCCTGATTGTTGTGTTGTGCTGCTGTCAACACTAGTGGCATAGGGCATAGTAACATTACTCCCTCTTTCAGAGGATTTAATTTCAAAACATGAAGACCTTCTACTCCTCCAATGAGTTTCAGAAGAAAGCTCAGGAGTTAAGTCAACAGCAGACTCTGCTGAATCCTCCTGCAATTCCCTTCGTGCTCAAAGTATTGAAAGATAGTAAGAAAAAGAAATGTAAAGTGCAGTATGAATTGGATTCTTTGTCTGATAATGAACCTAGTTTGTACTTTACTCAACATAGTAAAATTAAACGTAAAAATAGTAGTTAAGAATTTTCTGATTACTTTACACCTACTTCCTACACTGAATCAAACCTTTTCCCAATGTAGAACAATCATACAATATGCTGCGCAGCCAGCAAAAAGCAAAAAACAAAAATCTACACACCGCACTACTGAAGCAGTAGGCGAGATAGTAAACCAAGATAGCAAGCTCGTTCCCATAAGGGTCCTACTCAACACTGGTACTACCACAACAATCATCCTTAAAGATTTCATAGAACAGGGGAAGGCCAGTACTTACAAAAACCCTAAACCTATGCAGTGGAACACCATGGGTGGTAACTTTATCACTAAGCAGAAAGTGCAAATAAAATATACACTCCAGGAGTTCACGGACAAAAAGACAATAGTTTGGTCTTGTCACGTGGACGAAAGAACAAACCAAACAGATACACAGTACAACATGATTGTCAGAACCAATCTGATGCAGGCCATGGGCCTTGACATCTGCTTTAGCACACAAACTATCCACTGGGAAGGGTATGAATTACCCATGAAATAATGCGGAGAGGTCTCAGACGCGGAAGCGATCTACCACATGGCCATCCAGCCAGCTGTCCTCAAGGAAGCAGAACTACAGCAATCATCCATTTTAGATGCTAATTATGACAAAGTTGATTTAGGCAAGGCAGACACTCACTGGAAACAATTGCAAACATGTCTACCACCCACAAGACGTATTAGGGCCTTGTCACGTAACAGAGAAGGTAAGACAAGTGGACAAGGAAAGAAAGAAAGTAAAAAGAATGAT
>WKLE02004936.1:0-15186 GCA_014885115.2 Asterionellopsis glacialis | reverse complement strand
TCTTGGCGCGAAATCGGGGTCTGAGGGGTACGTTTTTCGTGGCAACGGGTCATAAATAATCCCATCGGAGTCACGCTACTCTTGGTTCCCGACTATGAGCTTCAATATATATGTATATGTTATAAACGATGAAACTTAATATTTAAAATAGATCTTTTTACTGAACCTGGTATCGACCATCATCTTCATACATGAAAATATGTATGCAGGAATTTTACTTAGGCCCTTGTTGGTAGTAACCACGTTGGATGAGAACTCATTTTGGGTATCCAAAAAAAATCTTACTGGTAAATGCGTGTCATAATTGCTACTTTTTGCATCGGTTCCATTTCCCGGGACATCAAAGAAACACAACACAGCGGCACGAAGTCAACTTCTTACTGTAGTCGTCAGACAATAGGTTAGTCACAAGTTAAGCGCAGAGCAACTTCTACCTAGCTGTGGTGATTACTACTGATTGATTGATTGATTGGTTCACTGTATGAATGATGCAAATTGATACTTCTGAAAAAGCTTTGGAACCAGCACCTGATGTTGGTGAAGATGACAATGGTGTGGATGACGAAAATCCATCCTCCACAAAATTATCCAAATCCACAACAGCGGGAGTGGCATTTGATAGTGAAGGGAATTTAAAAGAATCTATTGAATTCCGATCATACATGCTATCACCTGGTGGATCATTACGGAATATCAAACCAAATGATACCCGTCAAGATCATTTTCGTAATATCTTGAAACGAAATCGTGCCAGTCAACGTTACTTGGATCAAGCATTGTCAAGCAGCGCCCCCCCTTGCATTGATTATGAAAAAGAAGAAGAACAGAAAGAAGAAGAAAATCTTGTGGATGTAGAAAGTGAGCCAAAAATGCCATCACCCAGAGCACCGCATATTACAAAGTCTGTCCTTGAAGCATTAGATTCTAATACGAAAAAAGAATTAGATAAAAATATGGAATTTTTAAAAAAAGTACAAAACATGTATGGTGATCAACTTAAAAAACACTTTCCATCCATGGGTGATGAAAAGTTACAAGTTGAAATACGATTATGCAATTTGTCTTACACTGCACAATTAGATCCCAATGCCAAGAAGATCAAGACTGTATTCAATCAAAGTCCTCTATATAAGGTGCGGAAATTGATTCAAGGATACCAAAACGGCGAAAACCTTCTATGGGGTGCCAAACCAGCACTCGTCGAAAAAACAATCTTGGATGATATAAGCTTAGTCTTGAAACCAGGTAAAATGTATTTAATCTTGGGACCACCGGCCAGTGGTAAAACAACACTCCTGAAAGCTATATCTGGACGATTATCCACTGAAAATAATGCCAAAAGTACAGGTACTATTGAATACAATAACCTAATGTTATCGGTAAGTAATCGTATTCGGGAGTGGTGCTCTGTTTTGTTGTTCTTATTGTTGTTCTTGGTTCTCTTCAAACCATCCCTGTATATATATTTATCTACCACCCCTCACTGACACAACATCCATCCAACCAAACACACAAAACAGGAAGACACATTATTACGAAGACTGAAAACAATTAATAACAAACAAATACATATTAAAAATGCTATTGCCTACGTCGAACAATTAGATCGTCATGCACCACGATTAACTGTCAAGGAAACATTTGATTTTGCATTTCAATGTAAATCGGGTGGTTCCCATGCCGAAGGTAGACCCTACAAGGATAATGAAGAAGCCTACAAGTGCATTACAAAAATGGATGAAGAAGGACTACGTGTAAAATTAAACATGGAAGCCTTGGGATTATTACATGTAGCCGATACGTTTGTAGGTAATTCAGATGTACGGGGTGTCAGTGGTGGACAGCGTCGACGTGTGACTGTAGGTGAAATGTTACAATGCGCTGCACCTATTTTTTGTAAGTAGTACATTATATCATGTACAGTATTTTGTTTTTTGTTTAGACAAACAATCTTCTTTTCTCACTTCTAATGTTTTTACAAATGTTAATTAGGTGGTGATGAAATTTCAACAGGTCTTGATGCTGCTTCTACCTACGACATTTGCTTTCAATTAAGTTACCTCACCAAGTTAACGAAGAAAACACGTTTAGTATCCTTGTTACAACCTAGTCCTGAAACAGTAAGTTTATTTGATGAAATAATTTTGTTATCAGAGGGCAAATTAATTTATGCTGGACCACTTGATCAAGTTGAAGATTACTTTGCATCGTTGGGATACCGTGCACCTGATACCATGGATGTGGCTGATTTTTTACAAATGTTATCAACGCCGGATGGTGCTGAATTATTTCAACCACCCAATAATAACAATAATGTTCGTACAGAACCATTTACAACATCTGAATTAGCAGATGCATTTCGTCATTCTAAATTTGGACAACAAATACAATATGATTTAACCAAAGGATGGGATACAGAATGGGTGAACGTTCCCAAAAAATCTTTAATCGAACGCATCAGCGACAATGTGACTCATAGTTATCACAAGGTTGATAAAGGAGGAGACTCACCTACTACTGGACGTTCTTTTGCTGACTCATCTAAAGTGTCTTTGACGGATGATGGTGATGCAACAATACCACTAATGCAACAATTTCAAAATTCATTTGTACGATCCACATATTTAAACGTGTCCCGTAACTTGACTATATGGGTAAGAGATAGACGTTTCTTAATTGCCAACTTTGCGAAGAATTGTATTATGGGTGTATCTGTGGGTGCTGTATATTATCAAACAGATGATACCATATCAGTATTTGGTGTCTTATTCCAAGGAACACTATTCATTATGCTTGGTAAGCTTCAACTTTCTTGTTTGTGTGTTTCAATGGATGCTATATACATGCTGCAGTCTTCTTCTCTCAATCCTTTCACATGATACCGATTTCCAATTCGACCTTTTTCCATTATTTAACACCCGAATGGTCTCTTTGTCTAACATTTCATCACGTGTTGAAACAGGAGCTATGGTCGCTGCACCGGCACAAGTTGAAGATCGTATTATTTTTTATAGGCACAAGGATGCTAATTTCTACCCTGCATTTCCATACGCCATTGGGAAGGCGATTGCCTTGATACCCCAAGCATTACTTGATGTATTTGTTTTTGGTACACTAATTTATTGGATGGTCGGTCTTGCCCCAACAGCTGCAAATTACTTTACCTTTATTTGCATCCTCTTTTTATTCACACTTGTGATGAATCAATCCTTGAGTATATTCGCAGCAGTGGCACCCAGTACCTCAAACGTACAAGCCCTTTCAGCCTGTGTATTATTGTTCAATGTCCTCTTCTGTGGTTTTATTGGTAAGATATTATGTTATAAGGAAACCCCTTTCTACTATAGAAGGTACATGGAATATTTTCAACCTTTCTTTCAGATCTGCTGACGATGCCTTTTTTGTCTGTTTGTTGCCCCAAAATAGTCTTCCCAGATGTTATTCCCAGCTACTACATATGGATCCATTGGATTACTCCATTGGTAAGATTCCAGTAATGCAATTGATACAATCCCTTGTTTAGGGAACTCAAAGATCATCTGACATTGCTCCTCCTTTCATTTGTTGATATGCAGGCATGGGCCTACAGGGCACTAGTAGTAAATGAGTTTCAAAGTGATGAATATAATGATATTGCTGAAGGAGAAACGTATAGTAAAGGGGATCTCATTCTGATCTCTCAAGGATTCACAATTGACGGCGAACCATTCCAAAAAGAATGGGTGGTGTATGGCTTTGTGTATCTCATTGTATTCTTTGGAATATGCTTATATCTTACGGGATTTGGACTCTTCATGGTTCGTCATGATGGTGACAGGAAAGGTTCTAGTAGCGGCGATGATGTCCCAGAAGAGGAGGCATCTAAAGAAGAAGAGGAGTTAAGTGAGGAGGTCAGCATTCCTTTCATTCCAGTTACGCTCACCTTCAAAGACGTTTGCTATGATGTGGAATCGTCAACGGGGAGCGATACCATCAGACTTTTAAACAATGCTAATGGAATTTTTGAGGCAGGCCGTATGTGTGCCTTGATGGGCGAGAGTGGAGCAGGCAAAACTACTTTGATGGTACGTAATCGTATTTTAACGGGTCTTTGCCAAGCAGTTTCTAGAGATTGGAGAAGCGGTTTCGTTTTTTTTTCTGAGAGACGATTTGTTGATTTTTTCTTTTTTTACTACTCTAGGATTGTATTGCTCTTAGGAAAAACACTGGAGAGATAACTGGCGAAATTCTGCTTAACGGATACGAACAAGAGGAAGCAGCCTTTCGCCGTTGTTCAGGCTATGTCGAGCAGTTTGATGTTCAGTCATCTGTTCTCACTGTGCGAGAGACTGTTTTGTTTTCTGCAAGGCTTCGATTAGACTCATCTAACCCAGCAATCCAGAGCGACGAGGACAAGAGAAGATTCGTTGACCAAGTTTTGAAAACATTGGAGCTCACCCCTTTAGCAAATTCTGTCGTGGGCAACGACGAAAGTGGTGGTCTAAGTTTTGAGCAAAAGAAGCGCCTTTCGATTGCAGTGGAATTGGCTGCTTCTCCATCTATTATTTTCTTAGATGAGGTAAGATTGCTTGTGCCGATACAATATTATTCACTATTTCTGATTTATGGATCTCTATTAAAAATCTTTATATTGTGTGCTTCATAGCCAACATCTGGATTAGATGCTCGCGCTGCTTTGATTGTAACAAAGGCCCTTAGACGCATAGCAGACTCTGGGCGTACAGTTATTGCCACCATCCACCAGCCGTCTTCTGCTGTCTTTGATATGTTTGTAAGTTTCAAACGAAAGATTTCTCATGTGGCCTTTTTTGGGGATACATGCTCTAAATTACTTGAACTTAATTTTTGCATTCAAAATAGGATGATCTTCTCTTGTTGAAAAAGGGCGGGCGGGTTGTATTCCATGGAGAATTAGGAAGAGAATCAGCTCACCTTGTCAAGTACTTCGAAGCACGTAGTGGAACTCAAATTGAACGTGGTGAAAATCCAGCAAATTGGATGTTAAAAGTAATGAGTAAGGGATCAGATAAAGATGGAAAAGATTTTTCAGAGGTATACAATGGATCGGATGAATCAGAATATATCACACAAAAGATAATGGACGCAAAAGAAAAAAGAGACCCCTCCAAGGAAGTGAAGTTTGAAACACAGTTTGCTGCTCCATCTCATACTCGTCGAATGCAATACAGTGCCAGATTACAGACCATTTATTGGCGTTCGCCAGCGTATAATTTGGCTCGAATCTTTATTTCAGCTTTCATTGCTTTTATCCTTGGAGCAGTATTCTTATCCAACAGAAGACCAGAGGTAATGTCTGAGACGGAAATCACTAGTGTTCTTGCTACTATGTTCATCTCTTTCATCATTTCGGGTGTATTATCTATTACATCGGTACTCCCTGTGATGCTTGAGATCCGAGATGTCTTTTATAGACACCAAGCCGCTGGTATGGTTTCCAGTTACGCACTAGCTTTGGGTTTGGGTGTGGCAGAAAAATACTTCGTTGTGTTAACGTCCTTCGCATTTTGTACGATTTTCATCAGCGTTTCTGGGATTTATGGTAAACTTGGAAGTTCCATCGCCTTTTGGGGCTTCTTCACCTTCAACGTCGCCATTTATTCTTATTTTGGTCAAGCCTTCATGTGTTTAGTGAAAGGTATGGGCACTGCACAAATTTTAGCAAGTGTTTTTATTGGACTAAACAATTTCTTCTCGGGTTACATCGTCAGGCCTCAATTTATGGAAGGCTTATTCCAATTCACGTATTGGATCACACCAGGCCATTATGTATATGAAGGCATGATAGTATCTATTTTTACGGATGATAACCGGACAGTCCTTGCGAGTGCAGGTTCTGAATTTGCCACTTTTTTAAATTGCACCGATGAATCTTTATCAATAGATCTCGTTGATGAGTTACGCTGTAAAGGCACTGTCGAAGATTTTATAGAGGTATTCTTTGGTAACGAATTTCCTCTTGGTGAGCAGCGATCTAGAAGAGATGCTATTGTCTTAGGTTTCATTCTTGTAGTGGCCAGAGTTTTAACATTTTGGGCACTCAAAAAATTTCGACACACATCATAAAGATTAAATGATTAATGATAGACATGCATGATAAGTAACTTATTATCGATTACTGTGCAACTGACATACTTGCAATGTATTCAAGCCGGAATCGTTATTGATATTGCATTTTAATCTATTTATACATTTTCATGGCAAGTTCTTATCCATACAGTAAGTAGAGGGTCAATATTATTTTATGAAGACATGTTCACTCGACCCTTTTCAAATTCCATGCTATTGAAATGAACTTGAAAGGTTTTTAATTCAACTAGCCCCTGAGAATTCCATGCTTCATCAGGCCACATCATTCACGCCCTTGATGATCAAGAAATGGGTATCTGGATGCTGTTGGGGTAAGAATGGAACCAAGGGTACTGAAATATTGACACAGGAAAAATGAAAATATAGCTCTCTCATATTTGCCAGTGAAAGTGAGGCACCACAACACCACAAAGCAAAAGCACAGCATCATGCTTAAGCCCTGGATGTTGGAAAGGCAAAACATTTTTAAATTTTATTTTGTACTCCCACTTCCTCCTTTACAGAGTTCATTACCAGCCGACACTCAACTTCTCTCCTTGTTGAAATTCGCGCTTCATATTGCCAAAAATTTTGCCAAAAGAAACTTTTCCTCCTTCATAATCTGGTGCTACTTCAAGACCACCTCGTACAATTGGACGCCATCCATGACGGTAGATCAATTCTACCACAACATCCACGGCCTCCTTCTCCCCAAACACTTCAATATCCGGTCGACTAGGATTTTTTGGTCCCGTTGGTAGGATGAGCGTCCATAAGATATGCTTATAAGCTCCTGCCCACTTGGTAGTTGGATCATCTAGTTTATCCTTATGAATCAAAATTCCAGCTTGAGGACCATCCTTGGGTAGACCTGCGCCATAACCATCTGGACGAGTCATAAAGGGATTGGTCATATCCAAAATTGTCTTACCCTTACCCTTGATAAGGGGAGCGATTGGTTCTAAGATAGGCCAAGCTTGTTCATACATAGTTCCAAGGACAATAATGTCAGCATCTGCTGCTGCTGCATTATCCCCTGCTCGAAGTTTCCAACCCTTGGCATCGCATGCTGGGACGCAGTAATCACCCTGTCCCGCGTTTGCTCCAGTCACCTTTTTCTGATATCCTTTTCCAGAGAGCAATTCATCTACAATATCCTGCGCCTTTTCCTTGGTTCGACTGCACATTGTAACATCGTATCCCGCATTTGCCCAGGCCGCACATAGATGAACCCCCATTCGACCTGTCCCACCAATTACTGAAATAGAAGGCAATTCCTCCTTGGGACGATCTTTCGGGCGTGGCGCCCATGGTCCTTCCATGCTGTCTGCTGCACCACACAACTCCATGATTGTTGTGAAGCAAAGAATTAAAAAAAGCTTCATCTTTAGGAAAATTCTTGAAAAATTCTGATTTGGCACATTTACCTATGGGTACCGCGTAGCAGTACATCATACCAGGTATTGTGTAAATACTGATTTTTTTTCAACTATTGAAAAATCACTATCGAAAAAAAAAAAAAGATTCACTATAGCGAAATTTTTTTACTATAGCGGAAAAAACCTAAAGGAAACTGTATCCTAGATCCTATATAGAAACAAGCCTAATTATTTATAAATTTTGGTCAGCCTGGATTGACACGGCCTGCTTACTCCTTTAGAAAAACAGCTGGTATCCTGGAACAACTTGGGATGAACTATTGCCCCGAAGGTGATGCCGGTTCAAGTGGATCATGATGGCCAAGTATCAATAAAAGTGCATTCTCTTGTATGAAAAAATGATGGATGGGCAATTCTAAAACTTAAAAAATAGCAGATCTGTAATCCAAAATCGAGAACTCCGAGTCCTCTCAAGACACAAGAACAAAAAACGAGAAGCGATTTACTGTGTACTCATTCAATGTAAGGTCATTTCAAAAGTGGCGTGAAACATGTACTTGGTAAATCCAAACCTTCATTCAGTTGAGAGACATCTATGCTTGAGCAATAAAAGATGATGCGCAGCAGACATCAGTCTTCTATATGCAAAAAAATCTAATGACATATACACTAATTTATACCACCAGAAGATGTGAATCCTCCAGAGCTCTAATGGCCTTGATATAGTCAAACACCGACTTACATGAGTCAACTGGTTAATCACAGAGAAGATACAAAGAAATTGATAAAACATATTTTGGATTTTTGAGATTTCCTTTTAATTTCCTCCCATATGGATGGCTTCTGGGCGAAAATCGGCACACGTTAGCCAGATATTGTAGACGCCGGTGCCACTGCTTCCGTACCGCTTCACATTAATGACCCAACCTGTATTTAGAAAAAAATTACGAATGAGTGGATCCTGTAGTTAGAGAGGGATATACAAGAGACAAACAAATTAGCATCAATGAATACACACCATTGTAATCAACAGGACGAAGCTCTTTTAACACCACATCCGTTAGAGGACATCCATTGTTGCAAAACAAAGCATGGCCTGCTCCCATTGCCGTCTTTCCCTCAGGGCAACGATAAATTTTGCGATGGTATCCATTATCGGGTATGATTTCGCCACCAGTGACAATCTCGAACGAACTCTGGATGTTATTACTTCCACCACCGACACCTGGTGGACCTGGTTCGCCTTGGATTCCCTGTGGACCTTGAGGCCCTTGTTCACCCTGTGGACCAGCTTCGCCCTGTAGACCTTGAGAACCCTGTGGACCGGTTGCACCCTGTGTCCCCTGTAGACCTTGTTCACCTTGAGGACCCTGTGGACCGATTTCACCTGGTTGTCCTTGCGGACCTTGTTCACCTTGAGGACCCGGAAGCCCGGTTTCACCTTGCGGACCTTGCGGACCCTGTGAACCGGTTTCACCTTGTAGTCCTTGCTCACCCTGAGGACCTGCTTTATTCCAAATGTATTCAATTTCATTTGATTTACAAGAATCTTGATTGTCATTGAGCATACGCAATATTCCTCCATTATTGGCACAGCCATTTAGTACGGTATCATTACCACCTTCCAAATTTCTCTTTATACATGGATATTATAAGTTAAAGCATCAGAAAGAACCAAATAAGAAAAAACCTGAGCTGTGCTTGAAGCAACCAAAAAATACAAGCCAAATCAGTTTTTGTACGTACCCTTTTATTTTCAGATTTGTTATTGACTGAATGGATTCTCGAGAACACACCTCCTGGATTGAAAACATATACATCACATTGCATACACCAAAGCAAAAGCAAGTTCGCAAAGAAAAAGGAATATAATTTTTTGAGATGGATGGAACATATAATAAAATATAGCATCTTGAGAAATAAATTATAGAATTAAAAAGACAATGAATATACCGTAAGAAACATACCGGCGGAAAGGCTTGTAGACACAAGTAGCCATGAAATGATATGAAGCTTCATGATTTGTATGTGAGCTGTCGTTTCGTTTTTTTTAAAGTTTTTGTTTTTTACGTTTGTTGCAATTGAGTTTGAAAAATTATGAGAAATGATTTTTACTCCACTACAATTCAGTATCCATTTTCGCAATCATCGGTCTTGTGTGTGCTTTTAATGTATCCACGAAACAAAAGCATAATTGTAGACATGACAGATTACATGCGTTTTTGAAATCAAATGAAAACCTACGTAATCATGGTAACTTGGAAGATATGGCACTTGGTTTGTCATATGAGTACCCGGTATAATGACACTTCCGAGACATTGGAACACGATTGGAACAATACTCCCTCGTGGATATTTTTTACGCAACGAAGACTTCTTCGGTCTTTTGCAAGATCAACATACGCGTTTCCAAGCAGTTTTGTCTAACTTTAGACAAAACAAGATTGATTGCATGACTAAAATATACAACACTCAACATCATTTTTGTAGGTCCAAGTGCTTCCCAGTCTAACTAGAGAGAACTCACAAGTACGAACAAATGTACGCAAGACCAAAAATTCGCGTTTCTGCTATAAATCACGTAAGACAAAAACGATTGATGTCACATCACTCTTATCGTCAATGTAGGACTTTGACTACTTACTAGGATCTCTAGACTAGAGGGAGTTTTTTCTTCTTTTTTCTAGATAGGATGAGCAAGAGTGTGAAACACGACAGATTCAAGACATAGGTGCACGACTGCACTGGATTCTGTCTGTATGTCTTCCATAATAACTCCAGCTCTAATCCCTTCTAGACCTCAAGAGATTCTCTCTCAAGATTCAAGAAGGAGTACGGTACGTACCTGGTACGATCTTCCGACTCAATCGATCCTTGTGTGGGTTATGAAAACTTCAAGTTCAACATGGTTCGATCGGTGGCAAAGAAAGAAAGGAAAACAGGCGGTGAGATGTCGGGAACACAACTGAAGACGACCGAGAGGCCAATCCTGCGGTTTTCTTTTTTATCTTCCCTTCTTCTGTCTGTCGACGCAGAATCTCTTGACACCCCAAGCAAGAGGCTGATATAGTCAAGCACTGCAAGTTTAGAACTAACAGGGAACAATAAGAGTTTATATTGGTTCACATGAGTCATAACGGTATCGTTGTAAGCTCTACAAAACTCATTACGAAACAAAACTCTGACACGTCCTGGCTGCGAGGAGTTTGAGACAAATCACCATGTCACATTTTTCTTGCACAATGCATCATGGACTAAAATTATTCATCGTCTCGATGACAATAGTAATATCGCTTTTAGCAAATGAAACTTTTGGATTGATTACACCCAACTTTCATCTTGCTGCTAGTACGAAACAGAGGAAAACAATTCCACCACAACCTTCGGTGTCATTGTCTGCGCAAAACCACAATAACGAAAAACCAAAGTCTGGCATAATAAATGATTCTAATGACTCATTATTTATAAAAGATGATTATTCTTCGACACGTCGTAATGCACTTTTAACTTTAGCATCGGCAACAACCATACTGCCTTTGCTTTCAGCAAATGCTGCTATTGCTGCTACTACTAGTAATCCATCGTCATCCTTGGAAACATTATCACTTGGTCAAGGTCAATGGACACCCAAAAAGCAGCAACAAGAATGGCAAAGCAACAACAGGAATGACAAAATCAAAATCCCCGCATCCTTTTGTACCTATGCATCACGATTTTTACTACAGTATGATACAGGTGCACAATCCTGGTGGAATACATTAGAACTTAAATATTCATTACTTTCCGAAGATAAACGTCAAATGAAACTTGGACGTTCCTTTGGATCCTTTACAAGATCGTTACAACTTGCCATGGAAGACTATTACGACGAAACAACATCTAAAACATCAACAGTATCATTTTATAACTCATTATGGGATATCTTTGTCTCCAAATATGTGACTGACAATGACAAGGACAACACAGAGATTAGGAGGCAACTATCAATTTTATTTGCATTGTTACCTCCACAAGAGCAACCTATATCGAAGATACGATCGTTCTCTACTACAACAGCATCTCAATCAGCAGTCGATTTGTCATCATCATCAATGTCATCGGATGTCACAGAGCTATTGGCCAATGATTTAACTTTACTGCTACCAAAACCATATCATTGTATTGAGACCAAAGATGATTCGTCGTCCGCCAATTATTATACCATTGAACCGTTGATATCTACCTATGAAATTGGTATAGGGGAAGAACTTGGTCAAACGGCAGTCACCACACCCTTTGGTCCATTATCCTTGGAACCCTTGGGACGTGAATCACCACAATTTTCACCATTTACATATGGATTATTTGCCTTGAGTGGATCTGCAGCATGTGCTGTCACACATAGCTTTGTCATACCCCTGGATGTAGTGAAAACACGTGCCCAAACCAATCCAGAAGAATACACAAATATATTCCAAGGTGTCACGAATGTCATCCAGGGTGAGGAAGGCATACAAGGTTTATTTTTAGGGGCACAAGCTACACTTGTGGGGTACTTTTGGTATGGCTTATCCATCTATCCGACGTATGCATTTTTAAAACGTTTCATGACACAAACATTGCTATCACCCGATATTGCGACCTTACACATGAATGATATTGCGTTAGTCGGGGGTGCATTATCCGCAGTGGTGGCATCTATTGGATTAACCCCCATCGAGGCAGCACGTATACGTGTTGTAGCTGAACCAGATACGTACAAATCACAAGGTTTATTAGGTACCATGGCCATTATTGCCAAGGAAGATCCAAATCAAGGGTGGAAAGCGTTATATTCATCCTTCCCATCCCTACTAACACGTCAAGTCATCTTTGGGTCTGTTAAATTTTTAGCCTTTGAACGAACATGTGAAGTTATCTATGCCGCATTGCCATCCTTACGAGACGCGACATGGACCGCCCTTACGGTTAGTTTACTAGCAGGTGGTGTTTCGGGTGCATTATCATCGTTTGTATCACAACCAGCAGATTCAGTGTTAACCTACGTTGCTAAAAGTAATAGTAACGAAATCGCAACCATGGAAGTAGTAGGGGGAGGAAAACAAAAAGAAGGAGGATCAGTCGGATTAGGTGTCATTGAAGGAAGTCGCATCATGATTGAAAAAGAAGGTTGGACATCACTTTTTCGTGGGCTAGGTAGTCGTTGTATATGGTCAGGAAGTATCATTGCAGGACAATTTTTATTATATGATGTTTTCCGAACAACCTTTGGTGTGAATAGTGATGCCCTATCACAAATTTATAATATCCAAATATAATCCACAAAATCTAAATTACATAAGAAAACGCGTAACGATGCTATTTCCATCGCGACGACGACGATGCCAACAGCAGCAATAGTGATAATATGAATAAAGAAGGCAATAATCTCATCTGTGTCTCTTTTCAAAACTCTGTAAGCAAACGAAATGAAAAACTATAGGATTTATGTGTTGGCTGTTGCGTTTCACAATTTAAGATCACTACCTTATTTGTTTACAGTAAAGTTACTGGATCAAAAGAACATCTGGTTGCAAGTGGTTGCAACGATTTGTGGTACAAGTAATCTACTATTACATCAACATGGTCTCACAGAAAACTTGTTTTCGAAGTTTTAATTGTTCATGGTCTACTGTCCAAGATTACTTGTGCAACTCTTTCTCCCGATCTATATGCTCCCTGCACCCAACCATTGAATTTGTCATCGAACCCTTCTCCCGCAAAGTGTAAGGTTACCGGATCTCCTTCATTTTGCTGGTTTGGAGCGCCTGTTAGCCCTCTCGCCAAATCGTCGTAGGGTACATGAGCATATGCATTCAATGGTAGACAAGCGTATGAGCCACAGAATCTGGGATTGCGCGACCAATCCGTTACGGCCACATCTAATGGTCGGAATACACTACTGGCCGGTCCGTCAGCTAATGTTGTGTTCTTTTGGAATGCATTACGAAAGAGTTCTTCAACTTCATCTTTAATCTGATCTTTTGTCAACGATTCTACTCGTTTAGCTTCGGACCCACCTAGTAGACACATAAAGTAATTCTGATCTTGAGAAGTAGATCTGTATTTCCTCCAAAGGGGGTAATATCCCTTTCTACCAGTACAAAAAATAACTTCATCAGGCTTTATTCTAAAATCCTTTTGGAACTTGACGTAAACTTTAGCAAGTACATACATATCAATTTCATTCAATGCCTTGACCTTCCATTCTGGAAATGGGGGAATAAATTCAATCTTTTCCTCCTTTAACACTCCTATACTTACTGTACTGACTACGGCATCAGCAAAATACTCTGTAATTGATCCATCGTCAAGATTTCTTGCTGTGACTTTCACCGCTGGTGATGACGATGATTCTGTTGCTTCCAATGCATACTCAACCCTTTCTACCTGTGTATTGAGTTGTAAGGAGGCATCTTCATAGTTGTTGATATCATTTACCATTCCATTCATAATAGAATTAAAACCTCGTTGATCTTCTACAAAAAATTCTTCTTGTCCAAGTTCAATATCATTGGCCCCTTCCTTCCAATTATGTGCTGTACTTAATTGTTCCAGTCCATCTGATATCGCTACTTCTAAAACATTATATTCCACAAGTTTTTCAACTGGTCTTAAAGGTTCATCCTTGCCCCAACCTAATTCATGTAAGAAAGATTGAACTCCCACATCCGTTTGTGCTGTGATACCCTGTCCAGAACATGTCTTTATAGCCTTTTCACATATATCTTCAAATTTTTCAACAGCCTCCATATATTCGTCTGTTATGTCATTCCCATGACTATCCAAGGCTTGAATAGCAGCAGCGTCCGCATGGTCACAAAGATGTCCTTTCAATGATACTTCTTTTGCTAATTTCCAGATTGGATTGTCATACGTTAATTCAAGTCCTGATATCCAATTTGCACCCAATTCGACTGTATATCCTGCGTCGGATCCTACTGTTTCATCATCATGAGTGGCAAATACTTTCATATTTCGTACTCGTCCACCAACATATCCATTGGCATCAAGGATTGTAATATTCATGTTGGTACTACCCGAATTTTGTTGTTCTTGTTCTTGCTGTTGTTTGGTAAGAAGTGTGTGAGAAAGCTTGATGCCTGCCATTCCAGCACCAATAACAATCAATTTTTTCTTTTTGGTGGGTGAAGACGAGTTACAGCTGGTGACGTTGCTCATTGTTTCACTTTGTTTCATTTCGTTCCCGGTCTTGGGCTGTAGGACTACGGGTTTTGGTATGTTTCTTCTCCTCCGTTCTTCATGGTGACTGACATACGCCAGAACCTCAATCCCTTCCATTCAACTCAATCCCCTCGCACCCTACCATTCCCCCTTTAGAGATTGCCGATTGGTCTTCCCAATGCACCCATCTATCCTCTCTAGTAGGGTAGTCCTAATATTATAGGAGTAGTTTAACTTCTAATGTACCAGGTACAGAGTACCAGTTATTATAATAATATCAATTGCCCTTAAAAAATAGCAGGGACACCTGCAGATTTGTGCCAAATCAATATTTGACGTCATCATGACAAACCAAATGCATAAATGTTGAAAAGTCGTCAATTAAGGATAATTGAAACAGACTTAAGGTCGTATGGACCGCCTGCGCACTCCCCTGCGTGCCTCCTCCCAAATTTTCACTTTTTTTTGTTCGTCACACAAATTTCTAGATTTTTTAATTTTATCAAATTTTTGTTTT
>WKLE02004922.1:0-33385 GCA_014885115.2 Asterionellopsis glacialis | reverse complement strand
TTCTTCCCCCCTTTCCACCTTGTTATATAATCAACTCCACCAGCACCGTGTAAAAGCCCTAAGAATAAGTTGTATTATTTCAATGTTTTTTTTCAATGTTTTTTTTTGGTGTGTCATATATACAGTAAGGTTAGGGTAAAACCCCGTTCCACCCGTTTTCTGTTTTAACTTTTAGGCGCGCCCAAACCACTATCTGCAGCGGTTGGATAGAGGTCTGTCTTTGGTGGTCCACAACATCTTGTTTCCTCTTGTCATTTTGTTATGACAAATGACAAATAATAGTGCACTTCAAAGAATCACCAACTGTATATCTAATAACACCAACTATCTAACAGCACCAACTACTCCCACTCCTCTTCCCTCTGGTTTCATTTTATTGGCAACATGGTGGTGGTGTCTCTGTTGCGTTAAATTTGGATTTCTCAGAGTATCCTTGAGTACAGGCAGTTAAACCAATGCTGGTTCCTGGGGTGAAAACTAGAACACCTGACAGACCAAAAAACACTGATTTAAAAAAAAACTGCTTAACAAATGGCCAAGTGTTTTTTTAAAAATCCAGGTTTTTTTTTGTGCCAAAATTGCGCATAAAAAAACACCAAAAAAAACTAAAAAACACATTAAGAACAGGTCTAACAGGGTTCGCAACTTTATTTTTTGGGGGGGCAATCATAAGAATAAGGTGGAAGGTGGAAGGAAGTTATGATTCCTCACACTTTGTAATTTTCTGATCCTCTCTGTGGACGTCCCAACCCATCAGGTCAGCAGAAAGAAACAATCTATTTCAATGAGAAAAATGGGCATATTTGTACAACCACTAGGTGCCTGTAGGTCATGATGTCAGAGGATTGAAGCACCAACAAATCATAATGACTGAAAACTATCATCTATGCAATATGTTTTTGGTGTAGGAATTATGTAGAGGTAATAGAGTAGAGTTATAGAGTGAATAATTCAAATATTGTACGAAAAAAAATACATCTCATTTTTGGCAGATACGTCCATAAAACTCAATTTAATTTACTGTCTTAAAAATCCTTTATTTCTTGCACTTGCTGATCCCTCTTCCACACCACCTACAACTATGACATTTTCATCATTGTCAAAGTCACCTAGCCTTCCTTGCTGCTGATTTGCATCTATTTTGTCTTGCTGCATCTGTTGTGATATCTCTGTATCAAACAATTCTCCAAGCCACTGAACCTCATTATTTAATAATGACATTGCAAATGCCTGTGAAAAATCATCTAAATATTTTGCTGTTGCTGCTGTCCTAATGGTTGTGCTGGTGCTGCTGGGATTGGTACTGGTGGTTGTTGTTGGTTTCATTAAAATGATGCTGCTACTCCTTGTCCTGCTGGGAGAATTTGTTGTTCTTCTTGGGGTTCCTGTTGTTGTTGTTGTTGTTGTTGTTGTTGTTGTTGTTGTTGTTGTTGTTGTTGTTGTTGTTGTTGTTGTTGCCTTTCTCTTCTTTGTTGCAGCTTTTCTGTCATTACTCTTGCAGCCAAAACCCAGGAAATTTCTGGACTTTGTTGACTGCATCCTCTTCCTGTCACTTTATTTGGCAGAATATTTTGAATGTTATTGTCATGATACATTCAGGTCCTCTATTGCTGATGGATTTGTTACCTGAATACCCCATGTCTTGTCCATATTCTTCATTGTTTTTGCTAAATATTGAAATGTCCTTTTCTGTGTTTTTAATATCTTTTGGTTTAACACACCAAAGGGGGGGGTGCATTTGCTGTCTGCCAGTGAGGGATGGTGCCACTGTTGCCAGGCAATAAGGGACAACATTTTTTATTCAAAATGTAGTCTTCTGGAAGCATCCTTGGTCGTCCTTCCCAAAAATACAAAGCAAAATGTGCCAATCTGCAATTGTTGTTGCCTGCTGCTCTGCTGCCATCAGTCTTGTTGTGTTCTTGCTCTTGTTGTTCCTTCTCTTGAATGTATTCCTTCAAATTAGCAATTTCCTGTTGCAGCAGCTCCATCATGTGTTCTCAGATTAGGTCCTTTGTCAGCTTGCTAGTCTTGCTATTGCTTGGCAAACTTCCTCTTCTGTTGTGGAAGATTCTTCAGGTTCTTACTGTACTACATCAGTACTGGTGTTGGTCATGTTGTGGGTTGTTGCTGGTTCTTCCTTGATCTTGAACAGCAGAGGAGATACCACAAAATCCTCTAAGTGAATGTCAAGGCCAGCTACAACATGACCAACATAGTGGTCTGAAGCTGCCTTGTACTTTTTGCATGCATCTTTTACCTATCCCATTGTCCAGCCTGCTCTATTACAGACACTGGCAATGTGTGGTGCTGCTGTGGTTCCATTGCAACCTATTCCATATGGAGCACACTCCAATCACAGAAGGGTCCACACCAAGACCCCTGACCTCATCTTCATGTTGTAAAACAAGTTTGTTCAAGTACTTGGAAAACCAGGAATAGGCCTTTTGTCCAAACAACAAACCACCAGAAGAAGGGAAGGTTGTCAAGTATTGCGCAAGTGATGTGATGACACAGATGTTGCTTTTGGCTTGCTTCAAAACCTGACATGTCATTTTTCATGTGGGCAAATTGTACATACCCATAATTGTCCTCCCAACCAAGATATTCCCTATTAATGAACACGGTATTCTTGGAGTGGCATATTAAGTTCCAAGTGAGTGTCAGAAAGGTGTGTCCAAAGATGGTGTCACTACCTTCGTCACGTATCATCCATCCACATAGGTTTTTATACAACTTGAAGGGAAGAGGCTCTTTTCCTTCTGTCAAACATCCTCCTCTCTTCCATTTAGACTGTGCTGACTTGTGACACAGGCCTTTGAAGAAACGTGACATCTCTTCACTATATGCAGCTGGTTGTTGTACAGAACAAGCCTGGAACAACTCATTAAGGCCCAAACGATATCCAACATATCCAATTTGAGAGAGATACTTGGACACATTAAAGCCTCTCCTTGATAGCAGGAAGGAAATAAATGTTTTGATGTCTAATTGACCCAGTTGAATAGGGTGAAACTCCCTATTAGCAGAACTTACTTGGAATAAGGCTGCTCCTTCAAATAACACAGGGTTTGTATTCTCCTGAGCAATGACATCAGTAGCATAGGACAATGACAGTGTGTCTAATGTACTACTATGCATGAGATCACAATACTTCATCTTGTTAGGTCCTTCAGGAGCTGGTTGATACTTCTCAAAGATCCATATCAGAAACTTCTTCATAGCGTGCCAATATCCAGATCAGGTATCTCTATGTAGGTTGGCTTGGAAAATAGCCTCCACAGAAGTTTTGATGTCAGCATTTTTGAGATCAGAATCCTTGTCACAGGAATCTAGATCAACATGACCACCAACAGCAACATGGGAGCCAGTATCCTGTGCATTCTTGTCATGCAAGAGGTCCTCCACCCCATTGATGACTGGTCCTCCAGTGCCTGTGACATTGTTGTTGTCGTTCAATTTATTTTCCATGGTGAATGTGACACAGTTGTGAAATGCTGTGAATTCATGCTTCAAACTGTTTGGAAATTTGAGTGGATCTGGCTCAAAAGTGTGATGTATGAATAAGAATATTTAAGACTTGCAGTTTTACACCTGACACTGTGATTGGATGGCTATGAACAGTCATGCTCAGATGCCCATTTTTCTCATCAAATTTGTAAATTTTTGTAGAAATAATACCAATCTTAACTGACAAGAAGTTGACATTTATCAGGAAAAACGGGCGTCAAAGTAAGCCTGTTGAAGTTATAGAAGAGCGCTCAACACGCCCGTTTTTCAGGACAATCAGAAATGAAAGAATCATTTCTTTTATTCGGATGACAAAAAAAATCCATTCGTACACTACTCTATCAATCATACGCATTTTGTTATGGTGCGCCAAATTTATATCACAGAATTTTACACAGATTGTTTCTTTTCTCCAGTGTTCATTTTGTCAACTTTGACCTCTTTGTCACACCACCACCACCACAACTCATCATGTCAACCTCAATGACCTCTTCTACCACTCCCCCCTCCACTAATGATGGTGCTTCAAGACATTACTTCAACAGTGATTCTCCTTCTGAGGATGATACTAACTCACCTACCCAAACAACTGATGAGCAACTAAATACTACTGTAGTCATTGCTACTAGTACAACTCCCACACTTGAATCCTGCATGGACAACCAAGACAATTTGGACCCTCTACAGAGGGCACAGTACATTATGATCTTGGCTATCAGCTTTATTCCTGAACTTTCTCTTGATAGCATCAATAAAGAACCTTACTGTAATATGAAGAAGAAAATTAAGCCAACCAAAAGACTCATCATTCAAGAGATTAGATGCCGCAACTCAACCATGAGAAATCTTCAGAATTTCAACGTCAATAGATTAATGTTCATGCCTAAAAATGATGTCACCCTAGTTAAAGATCATATCAACTATGACAGTGATGTTCTTTTTATTAGGACTGAGCACAAAAAAATGGTAGAACAGCAGAAGAAGACTGATTTGAAAAACTTAAAATTCAAATCTTACAGAATGATACAGTAAGAAACAGCAACAAGAAGCAGAAGGTTGTCCCAATTAGTTTCACAGACAAAAGGTTGGTGGAGGTCATCTGTATTGATGAAATCAAGGAATTGTATTTAGAAACCCAGACAGCAATGACCAGGCACCAACTGGACTTGAGGAACAGTGATAGTTGGGCAAAAAATTTCTATGACAAACAATGTGATCATTTCAATGATGTTGATTTTGTACCATCCACTTGTGCACACTTATTAACTGTCCATCCTGATTTTGCTGTATCATAAGAATTACCAAGAATGGATTTTGTTCTTACTCCAGCAAAAGCAAAAAAGACAATTGCTCTTTACAAACCATAAATTGTGGATATTATAACAAGGTACAAACTTAGTGGTCCTAGCACCTAGAAACCTAATTTGACCCAATTTCTTCCTAAGTTCAGTAGGTGAGTTGTGAGGGAGGTACGACTTGTATATGATAACATCAATCAACCGTAGTATGGATGTACTTTGACGTGATGATGTCATGGAAGAGAAGGTGCAGTGATGTGCTGTGTACAAAGAACGGACTGACAAATTCCACTCTGCAGCAGTATGACTCAAAAGCATGATGCGTCATGCCAGAACACAATGACGTGCTAATCCTGTCAGACTCTCATTAGCTGCCTCTGGGAGTTCAGGTCACATGGTAAATCCGAACTCTGCTGGAACCAAACTCTAAGTAGATGGACCATAGGATCCTGTACAGAAAATAGGTCCCAAAGACAAATCAGTGGATTGGCAAGTGTTTTTTAGAATTAGTTAAAATAGGTCATAATTTACTCACTCTAACAAACTCTACTCCCTTTTCTACTACTTTCCAAATTGTTGTCAGCATAGTGCACTAAGCCAACTATCTGTAAAATTGATTATACCATCACTGTTATAGTATGGAGATATACCCTCTAAAATCTGATTGACTACTAATTTATTATTTATATTGAAATTGGGTTTTTGTAGCCTTGCTGGCTGTGCTGTGCTGACTGGGCTGGCATACCACCAATACCAATTAAAAAAATGTTCCTTCAAACTGATCTTGTCATAAGATTGAAGCAACTTATACACATCTAAAATTTAAACAGATTTGTCTAATGTTGTATGTGAGATGGATTATATATTTTGCTCTCCATGTTTTGTCTGATAGTGTAAAACCATCATGCCCCATGTAGTAAGAGGGGGGGGGGGAGACAAACAGTGAGTCACCCACATTCCAAAAAAAGAAAGTTAACAATTTTACTAGCTTTGACTAAGTTGACTGTAAATGTCACACCCCCCTGGTACTATTGGGGTGCTTGACCTAAACAAAGCTGGAACACATCAAAAATGTAAATTTACTAAATCTGTTATTAATGAAGTTTTGATGTTGTTTACAAGAGACAAGGTTTTTAACACTATCGAAATTATACAAAATTACAGTGTATATATATTTTGATGCACCACCAATAACACAGCAGCATTGCTACAATACGACACCATGGCCGAGCGGTTAAGGCGATTGACTAGAAATCAATTGGGTTTATCCCGCGTAGGTTCGAGTCCTACTGGTGTCGTTTTTTGTTTTTCGCAGCACCGTACGTCTGTCTGCGTACCAGTCGATCGTGTAATGCAATGTACCTGGTACGACCGATTCGCATGCACGACGTGCATGACTGAATAGTGGAGAGGTCCTACTGAAGTATTGGCGAAAATAATTTTCTTTGGGACCAGAATTGAAAACAGCATTTTAGAACCAAGTTCTTACGACTTTGATGTATTGACTGTTCATGTGATGCAAAAATCATAGATAAATGTGAAATATTTCTAATAATCATGAAACCTTTTTAACCACAATAAATTCATTTCTAATTCGTTTTCTTTTTATTATTGTCATAAGTTGCTTCATGGTATAATTTCATATTTTGTTCGTATGTTTCCTTTTTTCGTTCCCAATAACTTGTATGCATCTGTGCTTGTTCCGGAAATGATTGATAAAAAGAAATATCATCTTCTAATTTGAATTTCCACCCATTCTCATATTTGATACCAACTTCTTGTAATAACATGAGAAGAATTTCACTCGAAATACCAGTAATTCCTTCATATACACGATCCAATCGAAATCGCTGGACGTAACCCAAGGTTTGGAAAAGATATAATATGTAGGTCCTTGCTTGAGCTATAATGGGTTGATTCACATAGGGTGTTAATTGTGATTGTAACACAAAGTTACCTCGTACCATCACGGCTGCACATGACAAGGCCTCAATTAAATCACAGTCCTCTACAGTCGTGGATGAAAAACGTGAACGGATCACAGAATATGGGACAGGCCATCCCAAATGTAATAATTTGGTGATCTTGCCAGTCACATGTTGTAAATTCCCTTCCTCAATTTGCATATCATCACCTGCACTTGCACCAACACCATCACCTGCCTCGGGAAGATAATTTAAACTCTGAATATACATTTCTTGTGGTAGTTTATCATTTCGAGTATCCCGACGGGCTGCCTCTCCTTCAGATTGTAATTCTACTACACCTGATCCAGTCATCGTCGTCGCTGTTGTACTAGTACTGGTAGTATTGTCAACTAAGAGTGTCTGAGGTGATGGACAATGTATGGCATCGCGTACTTCTTGTGCCTTGGTTGTATCAGGACCTTGAATAGTAAGTGGTAACCATTCTTCTGCATCTTCCAATGACTTTTTGTAGGCATAACTATTTTGTCTTGCCAATGCAGCACGTTCAGATTCCTTCTTTTGAAACATGACTGGTTTCTTTTCTTTTTTCCCTTTTTTGGCCATTTCTTCTTCTTCCGCTGCCGCATCTGCATCTCTTTGCATCTGATCATCACTTTGCATCATGGCCTCATCAATATGTGCAAAGCTCGGACGCATTTGCGTTATATGTGAAAGTGGTATTAAATGTAATGCTGTCTTCGTTTCAATATCAACACCTACATCTTCTCCATCGTTCACAGTCACTGTAGATTCTAATTTACCTAACACCATATGCGTTGAAACAGGAATGTTATGACTCACATGCTTCTGCTGCACAATCCGTATAGCATCTGGCATAGACCTCCCACCACCCAATAAGGCAGGTGGGATACTATGTTCTAATTCTAATATCCCATGTTTGGTTTTAATCCTAGCTTCTTCAGGGATTGACATTGGTTGACCTTGATGACGCAATGGAAACTGTACTAAATACATTTGTCGTTCCAAGGCAGGTGACAAATATACATCAATTTCACGAACTATTTCATCCTCTTCGTCCTCGTCATGATCGGCGCCGATTGCTTCCATGTCGGCGTCGGCGTCTAAAATAGCAGGTGTTTGTGTTTCTTGCTGTATCTCAGAATTACTAAGAACTTCATCTCGAGGTTCTGCCTTTATACGGGAAGTCATCTTTGTGGCGGTTTTGTAGTCTCTCTAGAATGAGATCGTCCTATCTTTGGCGAGTAAAGTGATTAACAATTCACACTAACTTGAAAGCTTGCCAGATCACACCCTCAATGCTGAAAGTGTTGTGCGTTGTCTTGTTGTGCGACACAAACTCTTTTTTTCTTGTGTGCGACTCCGCAGACACACAAAAGATAGATATTTTCTTTGATGGGTTTGTGTGAAATGCACGATCTGTCCATCAACCGTCTGGAGAAATCCTTCACTCCGTCTTGTTCCGTTCGTGTGATGAATGGTGGGAAATCCAACGAGAGAGATATCGCACGGAAGATCAATACATCATTCGTCCACACAGTTGGGTGTTTGGGGTGATTGATGATGTACGAAGCAACCATGACATGGTTCCCTTTATGAAGCAAAGCCGGTAGTAGAGTCTCGTCTCCATTTCGCTCACTCCCTACCCTCTCAAAAAAAAAGTAAGTTTAGAAAAACAATTGACTGATGGCTGCTGCGGTAGCAAAGAAGAAATAGAGACAATACAATACACCATGCGAGGTTCCGGCTTATTTAGATGATGTCGTTTCATTTGTTCAGTGATTTTTATTTTTTCTAGTTTGCAGTGATGCATTCTAAGGCAATATTAAACAATCGCTGAAGGAAGAATGGAATCGATGCAAATGAATCTATTCAGGAAATTTTTTTAGAATCGCAATAGGAATTTTTACACCCCCAGACACTCTTCCCTTGCTCTAGCTATCAATGGCAGAGTCACAAGTGGGTGAACATTTTATGCATAACTAGTTGAAAACTCGAATGGACCTCTTATTCGTCTATACTAACAGCGCTTTTTACTTTGCTATTGCGGTAATGATGGTGATGCAGGATTTAAAAAAATGTACCAGTGGGTGCTAGCTAGAAAACAATGAAACAACGTTACATGAAACGCTTCAAAGTCATGCAAAATAGGTACGATAAATTGATCAAAACTCATGGTATGTATTGCGATATTGTGTTGGGTGCATGTCATGGAAAATAATCCACAAATTAGTCAGGGTGCTTTCTTTTATAATTCTATAGATGTGCTATCCGTTACATTTGTGGTAAAGTATTGCGCCATACGACTCGGAAAAGTTGAAGTATGACTTTCAGAAGAAATCTTGGATTGGATTGTTCCGTTCTGGAATTTTTATCTATACCAAGGTTTTGGACGGAGTCTGTGTTATTCTTGTTTTAAGGATAATAACTTCACTTTTCCAACTTTTTTAAAAGTATGGATGTTAAGGAGAATCCTAGAGAGTAGATGTAACATTACCATATTCTTGTGTGTTTATTGTTATTTATCTTAGAGGATTCTTACACATTCCTTCCTTCATTTTTAAAATGTTTTTGAATTGAATCCGTACACACATATATAGGTTGGAGAACGCATGTTTAATACTCGAAAAGGAAAAAGAATGCAAAAGGCTGCAATACAGAGAAATTGTCCGACTGGTAAGTCGCGCTCTCTCTAAAGTAGAGACTGTTCGTCTTGTTGTTTGTCATTGTCATTTAAAATGATTGTTGTACTGTGTACCATTTTCAAGGGGATATACTCCGTATCGTTAGCAATTTTAATTGCGATGATTCGTATACTATCATTCATCTCCGATACTAAAGATTTTGGACTGGTCAAGGAAAAAAAGCTTCTTTTTGCTTCTTTTTCTTCTGTAAGAAAATCGAAACCTGATAAATTGTGATTTTGCGAGTCCAACATTTATATACTATATTGTAACTTTCGAGTGTGTAATGTGCATTGCAAACTTGATACGTTGATAACCATTTTGTTTTTCTAAACTACAATGTTGTTAGGAAAAAATTCAAGGAAGCCTAGTTGGGTTTTCAAGTGGACGATGACATATGTTTTCCGTTCTATCGGAAGATGTCACGACGGAGATGCAATCGCAATTGCTGCCTACTTGAAATCGCATTATAGGCCACGCCGTCTGCTGATAATGAAACTTATTTTTTAAATTTTAAGCTATTTAATAGTAGAGCGAACAGTTTCTTACAAAACTTTTACAGCATGTAGTCTCCATATTATTTGAAGGCAGTATTCAGAGAGATTTAGTTTTGAGAAGGAAAGATTAGGTCGCTTTGGGCTGTATCCAGTTCTCTGGGACAACGCTGTCGTAGATAATTTCTCGATGACAAGACCATACAAGTTGAATGGCTTCTGCAGTTCCGATACCACATCCACGAGGGTCACCAGCTGGACCAAACCAATGATTTTGGGGTGCACCTGTGGTACGAGCACGGCGTCCAGCATAGGTAGTCCCATTCACAGAGTTGGCCAGAACCTTGGTCTGGAATTTCACATCATTGGAAACAACGGCTGCTGTCAAATGGTGAGACATGCGTTCACAAGCATCCAGCACTAGCTGCAACTCGTCCTCTTTGAATTCCGTCACCACCTGGAACGGTGCAAACAACTCAGTCACACAATGCTCAAAGTTTTCAGGTTTAAGGATTTCAGACAGGGGAACGAATACCGCAGTTGGTTCAACTGCACCATATCTGTCAGGGATATTGTGGTTAGCAAGTTCTTTGCCTCCAAAAAGGAGAGATGCCCCAGGAATTTGCAAAAGGCGATCAATGTGGTCCATGACGCGCTTCGTTGAAACTGTCAAGACTGGACCTACCGTCAAATCTTTCATGCTGCGTTTTTCAGCATTAGCCTTGATTTTGTCATAAAGATCAGTCGATTTCCAATTTTCATGGACAAACATTATGGATTGGGCAGAACATTTCTGACCTGAAGATGCGTAGGCGTCTTGATCGCATTGCCAGGCAACGTAGTCTACATCTTCCACATCAGGTCCTAGAATTTTCCAATCAAAACCTGCATCTTCCATCATCACTTTTCCACGAGTTTCTCGAGCAAGTAATTCGGCTACCTTGGAAGAACCAGTGAATTGAGTCAAGCGGACAGGTGCCGTCAAGATCAATTCCTGGGCTACAGGACCACGTCCGTTAAGGAAGTCAACATCATTCGGATCCATACCACAATGGTGGAGTAACCGCAAGAACTGCTCCATGACAAGAGCACAGAGTTCAGCAGGTTTTAGAACAGGCTTGTTTCCCATAAAAAGACACCCCATTAGTTGCAAGACAGGAATTTCGAGGGGGAAGTTAAAAGGAGTGACTATGGCCACTGGACCATACGGCCAACGATGTCCAGTGGACATTTGTCCATAGTAGTCGCCTGAGACGGCGAATGATTTCGCCAAACGACGCACATTGTCACCGGCAAAGTTGTTCAGAAATGCCGCTGTAACCTTGACCTATAACCAGGCAATTAAAAAGCATGCAATTGTAAGTTTTTATTTATAACACTGTAGGACTACACTACTTGAAAATCAAATTCACTTACCTCTCCCAATGCCTGTGCGTGGCTCTTGGGAACGCATTTCATTATGCACTGGGTAAAGAATTCTGCAATAGTTGGGGTACTCAAAGCTTCGCCTGCCTATAAATTAGAGAAAGCAATCGGAAGGAAGAGTTAACACTTGTGCTTACAATGGTTTCCAAAGCTGACATAACCCACGACTGAAGCTTACCTTACGTGAAATCTCGCCAAATTTGATGTATCGATCATTGTTCTTAAGTGGATTATGAACACCAGACTTTGGAACAGCTTTTAAGCTGTTGATGAAGGGTTCGAGCTCTTTGACTTGCGTATCTGGGATACTAAAGATATCGAACTTGTGCTTGTCGAGCGGGTGAGGTATGTTCATGTGTTTTTCTGTCTCCACCCACTGACCGTTCACACAATTCTGAACGGCATGGGGTTCGATGTCATTACCAAGTCTGTTCGGGTCAACTGTTGCCCAGGAAGGAAGAGCTGGAACATCCTCCGATACTTCCATATCGCAGAAGGTCTCGTCCTTGCTAGCTTTAGCAAGAGGAGAACCTGCCTTTTGCTTCTTTTCTTTCCACCAGTCAGGATGATCCATAGGATCTTCCATCATGGACAGTTCCTCAACGTTGGGCGTGCGTCCTTTGTTTGGAGGCATTTTTTCAAGGCGTTTGAGGGTTTGTTGTTTGCGTCTTTCAGAGCAATTTCTCTTTTTATGAATGAAAAGTTTAGATATATTTTATATGTTGAGAAAATCTTTTTCTGTTGACAACTTGACACTTGACACCGAGACTTCGTGATGACATCAATTTGCCGCATTTTTTCAAAGAAGATCTGCACATAAGAACCTCTAGACTCTATGTACAAACAGGTAACATCTCAAATGAAATTTCACAGACGAAAATTCATGAAGTACTCGTACATGTAGGAAATTAACGATACTGCCCTGGGGAGCAATGAAAAAGTGCAGGTACATACATACTGAACTTGTACCGGTAACTTCTGCAAGATACAGTAGTACCTGTACAGGTACATGTAGAGGTACTCTAGATAGATGCGAGGTAAGAGTAACTTGTACCTGTACAATTTTTTACTGTATATACATGGAGCTATTTTTTAACAATACCAATAATAGAATTATTTACGAGTACATAAATTATTTCTGACATCGATAATAACGTCGACATCTGAAGCGTTGGCATACCTTCAAAAAATCAAAAAACATCTTTTTCGTGTCAAATATAAAGATACCTGGTACACCTGTATTTGAAAATACAACGGTTGCATCATCCCTAACGATTTATGTCGCCAGTACTTTTGTTTGTACTATTTACACATATCTGGTATGTATAGTGGACAATATTACACGTCATCTGCCATTACGTGGCACGGGCCTTACCATGCGCTGGACTACCGGTAAACCGTCTACTGGTACTTAACTGATGACTGTCTGTAACTTGGACTTTCTACACTATCTTGTAGGACCTTGTACTGTCATTAGTCCTACCCACTGGAGTATCCAAAAGGTTGTAATGAATCCTGGAAAACTTTTCAATATCTTCAGTTCCTTCACTTCAAAACGGATCAATGAACCAGGAATATCCAGATACAACAGGAAAATCAAAAATAATTTTCTTTGAGCCCGAACAAGAATGGCAGAAAACACCCCACACAATTATATTTATTCTGCATGTCATCCTCAAGGCAATCGTTTCGAAAAAAGTAAATTGTTTCGGAGCCAAGCACCGGCGAACACACTTTTACAAGCCTTGAACTATAAAACTTTAAAGTTTTCACCAATATCAGCATATTCCTGCTCACTGAATGGTACTACAGTAAAATAACTCTGCAGAATGGTGTTAAAATGATAGAATGAAGCAAGCGAGTTCAGTTTTCAAAGCGTAAAAAGAGAAAAAGGTACTGCCACTAAGTTGGAGATACTCACCTTTGTCATATCGTGTATTCCGACTTCGGCAGCAAACTCTTCCTCAATGGCTAAATCAAGGCTGACTTTTGGTATTTCGCCTAGTTTTTTCGCAGCTCGAATGCTTTTCTGACCTATATTAGTAGTAAAAATGAAGATGACTTTACTACAACTTGTTTGGATTTGGTTGTTAGTGTCGCTTCTGCCGTACGACAGGACAGCTTTGGGTCTGTTCAATGCTTCATATAACTGTTTGAAAAGTGATCTATCAATTTTTTCTACTTCATTGATTAGAACAACGGACCCGAATTTCCCCCGATCACGAACATGATCAACGATCCGCCTTTGGAGATCTTCACGCCCCAAGTTTTTGGAAAATGTTCGCCCCTGTAAAATGAGAAGTCCATCAGGTACTTTTCCTGTTTTCATCAAAATCCAGTTCTTATCTGGACAATGTGAAAAGACAAGGTTAGCAACATGCTTTCCTGCTTCAAGTTTTTGCGTTTGACTTGAGCCGGCAAAGAGCATAATCAGAGGGCGTGTATGTTGGTTATAAACGAATTGCCAAGCATCCAGAGCATCAGAAATAGCTTGAACAGCTCTGTCCTGACCCACAATCTTTTTTGTTAGATATGTATCTGTTGTATAAGGTGGCAAAATAAGATCGCACAAATGATTTCCTGATGTTGCTTTTAGCCAAGTTTTCAACATAGTTTCCCTTCTGTTGTCCCATGATCGATCGCCCGTTTGGTTGCCGTAGAAAACGGCTAGCAATATTGCAATGATGCCTATACCCGAGGCAATAAAATTACCAACCCTTTTTACATTAATTCCATACTTTTCTGATTTATCATCTTCTCCAGAGCCTGCTTCACCAAATGTAATTTTCCGAGGCCTTAGCTCACTTGGCGGTACTACTTTTTCTCCGGACGCTGTGCATTTTTTTGAACACGGTGGTGAAATAAATGGAACTTTCTCTTTAGGACTTGAAGTAACTACTTCCATTTTGTTTTTACTGATTAAGACTGGGTTGTCCAGACCATCGATTTGAGTGTAAGCCATATTTGGAGTATCTTTCACAATAATACCAAATTTACCTTGGTATTGACCTTCCATTACAAGCACAAAAGCCCCAACACTTAGTTTTGGCATAGTCGGTTGTGAGTGTGGGATTTTGAGGGGTTGTTTAGCGTTGTTCTCTGTAGCAAGACACGGGACTTCATCAGAGCTTACACAGGGCTGCGATGCGATTACAAAACTTTTTTTCGCCAAGCAAACTGTGGGATTTTCTTTCAAACTGAATAGTTTAATCCACGCCCTCTGAGACGTACATCGAACAACATGACCACTACAGCCCTTGTACTTCCCACTGATAACCATGATCCAGGTACCCGGATCGATAGATAATGTTTCCTCCCCCATTGTTACAGGTTAAATACTATATTTGCGCTCACTGTTAAAAATTGAATGATGATCTTTCAAGAGACAGGTTTGTCACGATGATTGATGTTGTCAGCCTGCCCACGACCTAATGTTTTATTTTTTTCGTGAGAAAAACCGACGAGAAAGATTGAGAAATGTTTCTGTTTTTGTCTGAATCGATAGAATCATAATTGATATTATTATGGACATAGAATATAAAACGTAGAATCTGTGGTACTGAATGCAACGGTCATAAAGTTGGCCATCCTCACAACGAGCGTACGACGGACATACGTTATTAATCAATCGCAGGGTCTTCGTCTCTTGACTCTGTATCTGTGTGTACCTGTGTATGTTTAGAGGGTCCCACCGGTACCTGGTACCTGTACTGTCTGCGTCATGGCGGTATCTTGGGTCTCAACTAGACGAGAGGTCCTGTCAACAGTCAACAAGCAGTTTGTCTTTGAAATCATCTTTACAGTTTGTCTAAAAGAGCACGCAAAAATGGACGGAGATAGAAATAGGAGACACTTTCACGAGATGCTCCATAAATTCTGCGAATCTCGACGCCTGCAATGAGATTTTGAATTTATATTTGAATTTGTATCCTCTATTTTTAAAAATAAGAAAATTATAATGTTCCATGTATGTCGCATAGATTTATGAGAAATTTTTTGCAATTGTCCACAAACGACAGTATTCTGATCTTCAAGTATCTGTATCTAATGCTATTTACTTTCTCTTTGCTTTTCCACCTTTGGCAAAGTTGCGAAGGGCATCATCGTCCTCATCATCGTCATCGTCTTGAGTTGCATTATTTGCAGCCTTCTGTTCAGCCTTGAGACGCTGTGCTAACTGTTGCTTCTTTTTCTGTTCAGCCTTTTGAGCTTTTGTTAACTTCTTTTTGGAAGCCTGGTCGTCATCGCCCACCAAATCTTTTACCATACTTTCATCTAAATTTTGCAACTTTTCTGCCTTTCGAGCTTTCAACTTTTGAGATATCTGAAAGATAACCAACAAACCTCCTAGGATAGGTACACCATATTTCAACGGTATGTATTTGAAGTAAGCCTACGTCAGAAATAATGAAAAAGAATAGAAACAAAGTGAGACTTCACAATACCCGCCAACCGTGGAGTGGACTGATCTTCGAAAGATCCAAACAACTGGATGCAAGAACTTTTTTCGCTGCCAAATAGATCTTGCCATGGATAGATTTTATGGCGCCAGTACACAAATTCTAACTTTCAACTTCTCCAATTAGCTTAAATATGGTGGGATTCTGAAGTAAAATAAACTTGCAACGTGGGTAACGACAACTGTAAAAGATCTCCTCTGAAACTTGCTGGTCCGGGTACGTACATAAGTTGTGCATACAGCAATCAGCGGCAAAGAGAATGCCAAATTCTCTGTTGTCAGAAAGATATTTCCTTGCTGGGCCGACATATTGTAATGAGTTTGATATTTCAGTGAAGAGACGGGTACTAACCAAATGCTTTAAGGATTGTCGCTGTTATCTGTTGTGAAGTCAGCCTCCTATGGTAAAGGAAGAGATCGGGACCGACCGATGGAGGCACCACGATGTGCTCCCCGGTATCTTCCCCCTAACCAAAAAAGTCTGCGCTGCATAGTAATAAAAAGCTGTACAAGGTACAATGTGTAGGTATCGCTTGTACGACAAAAACAAGAAGATCAGAAACCCAACTTTGCAACCGCCAACAAATGCGAGGCACAAATCTTTTCACTCCTCATAATCAAACATTTTTTGTGTATCCTTTTGTTAGAATAGGGGTGTTCACATTCCGGGTCGCTCACTACCAGGTACAATCTCTAGGAATTTGAATTACTCCCTGTAGAGAGTATACTTGTAACAATATCACGTAAGATGTGGTACTGTTCTACGTGCATTGGTCGGGGTGATAGAGTGACATCATCGCATCCCAAAAACTCAGAATCTTCGCTCCTTTGACCTTTCGCGCCTCCGTTGCTGGCTTTTCTTCACGAACTCGAGAAGCCGACGAAACAAAAAAGCAACCCAAAACTCAAAACACGATACAGAGCAACACAGAAAACTCAACTTCGTGACACTCTGTGTGTGATTGACACTTCGTTCTCAGAAGAAGTTCTTGCTTCCTTTCAGAACAATATCGCTTACATCTCGGGTATTGTACACACCACCTGAAACCCTCCACTTCGCTTTGTGTTTCCCGTTCAAAGACTCGGATGGTGTCAGGACACCAAAACCATGAGAAGGAACTCAGGTCGATACATGTGTCATCGACAGGAAAATTTTCGGCACCAAATTATTCATTCTGGAAGCGTCTCATCATAATATCAATTATTTCATCGACATTATGTCAATCTATTTTTGCATTTCTCGGACCGATAAGACATCACAAAATAATCCCTACTAGGGGCTGGTTCATGTCAGCTACTTCTTCAGATACATCAAAAGAAAAGATCGAAACTTCCAATCATGTTGATGCGTCCTCTTTAAATTCCCAGGAAGACTCTTCTTCACCAAATTTTTTATCATCTGGCAATCTTGATAGTGCAGCATGGAGAACTGCTTCAACATTTGGGTCATACTTACTCAAGCGTCAATTTGAAGAAGAAGAAAATTTGCGTCGTCTTGGTTACAACGAAACTGAACGAAGAAACCTATCCAAGCAACAAGAGGCAGGAACAGAAAATATGACACTAGTTTCCAAAATAATTCGTAAGAAACAAATACCAAAAGAAAAGGAAGCTGTTATTATGGACAGAGAAGCTTGTCGTGAACTTGATGCATCTGTTACACCTTTGACGGGACCTATCAATGAAGATGAAATGGAAATATTACCATTGAGTTCCTTGTATACGGCTCTTATCAACCAAACAAAATCCATTCTAACAACCGATGCCGAGGATCAAATTAAGGCCAAACGATCAAAATTGTTCCGTTCAAGACAAGTATCGACCGATGGTGGTACAACTAGCATTCCATTTACTCCCACAAAACCTAGAGAAATAGATACAGGCATGCCATTGAGTAGACCTGAGCATTACACTGGGCGTATTGGTCGAGATATGCGCAATTTAGCTGTCTCAATAGCAGCTAATATTAATGAACCATGGCAATGGCGTGTTTTTTGTGAAGAAAATGGTGGAGTTTTACCTCTCTTACAATGCGTGCAAGATGGGGCACGTTTCATCCGTGATAAGGGTGAAGAAATATACGACGAGGAAGACTTTTTGATGATGGCACGAGAATTTGATGAATCATTGATGGTTGCATGCACAGCAAGTCGTACGTTACGGGATCTGTGCGCTCTGTCACCGGAGTTGTCTGCAGTTATTACAGATGATATCCTTCGAGTGGATGCCACTACAGATACGAACAACGGACACTCTGTCATGGAGGACTTTGTAACTATATTGCGTCACATCACAGATACAGAAAATATTTACAAGCGTATGACAAGTCGCCGTAGTCGAATCAAAGCTAAATTTGATAAGGTACGAGGTCGTGACAACCGCATACTCATGGATCGGGGAAATAGAAAAGGTACGTGCATATAGGTTGAAGTATGTTGGCAGTGTAAATCATCTGCAGTCTCCCGTGGCGGCAGCTTACACAGCAACAACTGCTTTTTTTTTGTCATTCTATAGAGGCGCGTCGACGTTGTAAGCTTTATGTTCTCCAACTCTTACTGGCCATGGCTGTAACTAGTGATGTTGCTGTACAAACGCTGCGGACAGCTCCCGACTTGACGGAGACAGTTCTGGCGTGTTCCTCATACGCTAGGATACAAAAAACACGTCGGTGGCTTCGGTACCCACTTGAAGTTGTGAAAAAGGTCTTCCGCCACAGCCATACCAGACCATTTATTTCAGCAACCTCCATTAGTGACGACCTTGGTGGCAAAATCCAAGGAACTGCTAATCAGTTACTTGCTGCAATTGGTGAGTCATTGTTTTGCGATTGTGTACAGTGATCCTGTGTACGGTATACTGCAAATAAAGCTTCCTCCTTGCTCATCTTTTGTTATTTTTTCTTTATCAAATTACGTCAGGATACAACCAATGGGTTCCAAAGGTTCCAGGACAAAAAGGTCTTCGTATCCTTTGCCTAGATGGGGGTGGTTCTAGAGGTATTGTTGCTGTTGCATCTCTTATTTCTCTTGTAGAATCCATGGGCGGGATTGAAGTTTGTGACTCTTTTGATATTATTGCAGGAACATCTACCGGGGCAATTATTGCATTCTTGACAGGGTTACGGAAAGAAAGTGCCAAACTGACCAAACAACGGTACAATGAGCTTATTGCAAAGATCTTTGTCAAATCAGCACTTAGTACCCCTATGCTTCTCTTCACAACAGCCACGTATGATGAAGCTCATTTTACTGACATTATGAAAGAAGTTTTAGGAGATTGGTCCATGCTGGATAGTCGAGCTGATCCTGCTGTACCATTTGTATTTGCTGTATCGTCTAAAATGTCATCTACACCAACACATATTACTCTATTCCGAAACTACAATTATGCAAGTGATGAGTTCCCTGATCCATTTGTTATGGATCCAAATGCTGCCAGGACTGAATTGGGTCTCCCTATCCCCTCAACTAGTTTTCCAAACAACAAATCAACAAAACGAGAACCCTCCATGCCGGGATTAAAATCAGGACAAGGTTCACGACATCCAGGTTCCTTCCGAGTACTTCAACGGATAGGACTTCGTGCATCCACAGCTGCACCAACTGTGTTCAAACCTGTATCCATGGGTGGTGAAATTTATTGTGATGGTGCTGTGGTAGCAAGCAACCCAACTGCTATTGCGATACACGAAGCACGTACCTTGTTTCCGGATGTTCCCATTGAAATGGTTGTATCATGTGGTACAGGTGGTTTTATGGAAGAAAAGTCAAATCCCAAGTTTGGGTGGGATGGTATTATAGGTCAAATTGTCAATAGTGCCACGGATAGTGAACAAGTCCATCATGTATTGGAAGATGTGTTTGGTGAGGGTGGGACAGCACGATTAGGTGGACGACGATCCACCTTGAGTAAAACAAGATATTACCGATTAAATCCAGTATTGGGTATGCCAGATGATTTCCCTATTGATGTGACAGATCCTGAATTATTAAATGAAATGTTTGGCATATGTGAGTCATACTTACAAGAACCAGAACAACAAGTCAAATTACAAGAAATTGGTGATATACTAGATGGCAAGCATTGGTGGGAAAAAGTATGGCACCAACGACGAACAAGAAAACAAACTGCCACATAATTTACATTTTTAAAATAAAAGAATATACAGTACACAAAAACAATTTTTTTCCCTTTAAATTTGAATTCTTTTTTTATTTTATACGATTATGATGATGCATTGTTGGCATTTTCAGTTGAAGAAGTAGCTTGAGCAGGTATTACGACTTCTTTCTTTTTAGGAATTTCATTTGGATATGTATCTTTGACGTATGTTTTACACACGTCACGTACAGTTGGTCCATATAAATCAATAAGACTTTGAATGGTAGGAATTAAGCGTTCTGATAACATGCGTTTAACAAATATAGCTTTTGCCGGTGAATATTGAGATAACATTAATGTGGATCTTGGAGATGGATCTTGTGTGGATTCTAATCCATCAAATTCCACAATGGCAGCCAAGGAATCAATAATATCATCCTTGTAATTTTCCGCTTCCTTTCTTGCGTTTTTGCCTTGCTTTTTCGCATAATATAGCAAATCATCTAAACATCCACGTAATTGCAAGGTTGCCAGAGTATAGACACGTGATGTAGCACCACCACCAATCTTTTTGGTCAAGACAGCCTTGGCACCTAATCTTGTTTCTAAGTATGTTTTTTTATTTTCTTCTGCATCTTGCATGGTATCGATAAGTTGTTGTTTGACCGATTCAGCAAAGTATTGTAATCGTAATAATGATACTATACATAATTCAAGTTGTCTTCTATCACTATCATTCGTTCCAAACAACGGCAAGGCATTTGCAAATGATGGATTTGTCGTCATTATACTCATTCCAGATATGATGGTTGTCAAGAATGTTCGTCTCTTGTCATTCTTGTGATTAATTAGAAAATCATCGTGATTCTCATTTTGGGACTTGTGAGACAACAAGTAATGTTGATGTCGTTGCTGGTGTTGCCTTTGATGATGATGATATTGTTGTGGCAAGACGAATGGAGCGAATCCAGCTACACCAGCATTTTTGAAAGATAAGATACATACAATCATCCCGAAAAGTACACTATAGCGGATCTTCATTATACGTAGCAACATTGATATCTTTTCATACTTGAAATTCATCATGATCATGTTGCTGTGTATTGTTGTCGTCGTTGTTGTTGTCGTCGTTAAAGAGACAGATGGACGTTGATTGTTCCTTTTTGCTTATTGGGTGTCCATCTTAGTCAGGCACTGATAGTACGTGTTTTTGTACTGTATCTTTCCGGGGAATTTTCAAAAGTTACATCTACTCCTGTGTCTTGCACCAGAAGATATCTTGGCTCTTCCGATAGGAGACACTCCTCAGCGTACTTGCATACGGCTTTTAGTTCCCGCGATTATTCTGGAGCAAAATTTGCTGCTGAATACGTCTCTTGTGCTCCCTTCCGATAGAGGAGACACTCCTCTGAATTTTCATATGAATACAACATACTGAGATCTTTTTTATGTTTCTCAAGAAATGACCGCTCAACCCTGTCGCAGATCGACACAACCATCACAACGAGACCCACCGCCACCGCCGAGGGAGGACACACCCATTCGTCGTCAATTAACCTAATTGCAAATACCATCTGTGGTCTCAAGTCGACTGTGTTTGGAAAACTCGTGTGAAAGAAGTTTATAGAAGTATTGATTGTCTGCACGGTAGCCATTCCATTCAATGATGCGTGGAACCAACAAAAAAGAATTCTTGCCGTTTGGTCATGTCTGGTTTGTAGGTGCATTATGGATCCTTTCTTTCTTGTTTTGTGCAATAACACCAACATTAGCTGTTGAAGAAGAACAGCAACAGACATGTGTTTGGAGTGAAGGATCTGATTCGTGTAACCACTTGCAACCTGTTACTGTGGACGGCAGTAATGAAACCTTTTATGCCTATGTGACACCGGATGTGGCAACCTTTTACAATGCCACACCAGGATCAAAAGTTGCTAAACAACCCTCGTTTACGGGGCATTTTGGAAAATTTATCAATTTATCACCTAATCCAGTACGCATGTATTGGGATGCTGATGGAACAGGCAGGGATGGGACCTATTTAGCGGATATGGGTCCCTTTCAAGCCTCCAGTACAGGGACCTTTCCTGGACATCATTTTTATATTACACCCTTCAAGGAACCTACAAAAGTATTGCATCAGTGGACTGTCCAACGCAATGTATTCATCATGACGTACGATCCCTATGCGAATTACAGAGAAGAGGATTTAGTACATACATTAACTTCACAACAATTAGAAGCCTACAAGATACAAAAGAATAATTTGAAATTTGCTGAAGACTACAAAAAAGTGACAAATCGTGATTGGATTTCATTATACCCAAATCAAAAACCTGTATCTTATCCTTTATGGAGTGCCGATTATATTGGACAAACTCATGTTGTTCCGACACAAGAAACACATTTTGTCAACTTTCCTACAATGGAAGAATTACAACCATTGAAGGACACGGGGACAAAAACATCTGCACGTCAATTATCCAAATACCGTGACGAGAATGATGTTTTGAATATGACATTAACAACACTGTCATGTTCGCCACGTGTCTTTGAAATACAAAACTTTTTATCGGAAGTGGAGGCTGACCATTTAGTTGAATTAGCACGTGGTATGACATTATCCACATCGACGACAAAAGCAGGATCGGGAGAATCAAGGACGGATGATTCGACACGTACATCGAAAAATACATGGGTTTATCGTGAAAAATCTCCCATTATTGATTCTATTTATAGAAGAGCCGCAGATTTATTAGAAATCGATGAAGCTCTGTTACGTAGACGCACACCTGACGAACATCCAGATTTGGGCAATTCTCGTAGTATTGCAGAAGACTTGCAACTAGTTCATTATGATGTTGGACAACAATGTAAGTTTGTTTGAACAAATAATCTATTTGGAGTGTGTAGTATCTTTTGTTTTCTCTCTATTCTTGGGTGTTGATTTTTCTTATGTTCACCACTTTTTGGGAGATCTCACAACAGCAATTATTTGCCTACGTTGCTCACTCACTCGTGAACCAATTACAGATACACCACATCATGACTTTATGACACCTGTTGATATCTATAGGACACAGGCTATGAGATACGCAACATTGATTTTATATTTAAATGATGTCGAACAAGGTGGTGAAACATCGTTCCCACGATGGTTAAACGCTGAAACACGTAACCAGTTGAAAGTCAAACCACAAAAGGGAAAGGCTGTATTGTTTTATTCATTGCTTCCAGATGGAAATCCTGATGAACGATCGCAACATGCTGCATTACCTGTCATTCAAGGTGAAAAGTATATGACAAATTTATGGGTATGGGATCCCCACTTTAGATAAAGATTCTGTGTGAGTCGTGTTAACGACTGACTCTGCTGTAGTGCAGAGTCTGTAGTAGTGAAGAGATAGACACACACAGCAAGCTCTTTGAATCGAAAGCAAAACCATACAAGGAATGAACTCAATTCGAACATGCTGTGCTGTGTATGCATGGATGAAAATAGTGACAAGTATCACCCCTTGAAAACTTTTTTTTAATAAATTCTAAATCATTGCCATTGATTTTTAAGTTATAAGACTATCTTTCTTTTTTATAGTTCGTGTTGCAAATAGTATATATGTGTTCAAGTTCCAACATAGTCGAGAACCTTTGGCATTTATTCCTTTCGTTTTGAAAATTATAGTTGTATATGTCGTCTTTTCTTCTTTTTGTATATATGTATTTACAAAATGTAACGCGACAAATCACTCTTGACAGTCACTTCTGATAGTCTTTCTTCTACCAAAGCTTTATTCACAACTAATTCTTTCCCTGCATTTTCTAATTCAGCAGCCTCAAAACTTAAATTTTCCATGATTCGTTCAATCACTGTATGTAATCGTCGTGCACCAATGTTCTCTACCGTTTTGTTCAACATGGCACCCATACGTGCAATTTCACGAATTGCATCGTCTTCAAATGTAAGTTTGACACCCTCTGTACCAATAAGTTCTACTTGTTGTTTAATGAGCTAGAAAGGAGGAGGAAAAGAAGTGGAAAAAGGTTAGTAAAGATATAAGTAACTCGCGAGTGCGCATCCAACAAAGGCAAAAAATTGTACTAACTACAATTACACAAACATCAATTGAGATGCAATCAAAACAAATCATGCTTGACTTACATTTGCCACTGGCTCTGTCAAAATTTTGTACAGATCATCTTCTGAAAGTCCTTGTAATTCAACACGAATGGGTAGACGACCTTGCAATTCTGGAAGCATGTCACTGGGTTTAACAGCATGGAATGCACCACTGGCCACAAACAAAATATAATCTGTATTGACATTACCATATTTGGTATTGATAGTTGTACCCTCCACCAATGGCAACAAATCACGTTGGACACCCTCGGCACTAGCATCAGCACTCCGTGACATGAAATCTTTGGAAGAACAGATCTTATCAATTTCATCAATAAACACAATACCACTTTCTTCTACGGCCGTAATAGCTTCTTTCTTAATATCAATCGTATCCAATAACTTTTCTAATTCAATTTCTAATAAAACTTCACGTGCTTCCTTGATGGGGAGTTGTTTCCGTTCCATGGGTTGTTTCCTTCCACCTGGACCAGCCATACGACTCAACAAGTCTGACATGGCTGCCATGTTGGGATTGTTACCATCACCCATGGCAAATACATTATTCTTATCCGAGGAGGGTTCCGGGACATCTACAAAGATTTGTTCATCCTCAAGATGTCCGTCTCGCAACATGGCACGAAAACTATCCTTGGATCGATTTTTGGTTTCACCCACCAACAAATCCAAAATCCGTTCTTCGACACTTTCTTTGGCTTGATCTCTAAATTTATCAGAGAATCGTTTTTTGGTTAAATTGATGGATATGTCCATTAAATCGCGTATAATTTGATCGACATCACGTCCATGATATCCCACTTCCGTAAATTTGGTGGCTTCGACCTTGATAAATGGTGCATCGCCCAAGGCAGCCATTCGACGTGCTACTTCTGTCTTTCCACATCCGGTCGGTCCAATCATTAAGACATTGCGTGGTGTAACCTCCTTTCGTAATTCCTTAGGGATTTGTCGACGTCTCCAACGATTCCTCATTGCAATTGCAACAGCACGCTTGGCATCCTGTTGACCCACAATGTGCTTATCAAGTTCTTTCACAACATCAGAAGGTCGCAAGTTGGCTTCCACATCTTCCACCTTGTTTGTGGCAACGCTTCCTTCTACTTTGGATGACGGTGGTGGTGGTGGCACTTCAGGAGTTTCTTCTGGAACATCAGGTGTCTCGTTAGTAACATCATCATCCTCATTTTTGTTATCTCCAGACGAAGCAGATGATGACGAAAGCCATGATCTTGCTGGTAAGGTTCGGCAATTCACACCAGGACGATGATGTTGCATAGCAGCACCTTTAGATAAATGTGGACGAAGCACTGCTGTGCTTCGACGAAGTGTTGAAAGAAACATTGTGTCTTGCTATGGTGGTGATTCAATGACAGAGTCTCTTTTGACAAAACACAGTCAGTTCCAGAACTAACACGGAACTTCTTTGGTGGTGCCAATGAGGTTGTGATGTACGAGTACCGGTAAAGTATTGTTGAAGACATCAGCTAGAGCTCTAGCCACAGGCTCACGCACACAGTTTTCTCGTACATGCGCTCCTCTCTCATTCATTCCTTCTTCTTCCTCTGCTTTCCCTTGCCGTCATGGGGCAGAGGAGCGGAGTCAGCAGTCAGCGCGAAAGGGGAAGACGCGAGGCGCAGAGAGAAACGAAATTGAAACTCCTGACAGTCCCAAACACAGACCTCGAACTGGTTCCTCACCTTTCTTTTTGCATCATAATTCAGACAGACTGACAAGAGGGAACCTCCAAGATAAACCCAGAGGAAAATAGTATACAAGGAGTGATTATGTGTTACTTAGGAGAATATAATATTCATATCTATATAAGTTTAATTATTATTATTTATAATCCTATTAACGTCCAATAGCGAATTTCGAACCAAATTTTCACATCCAAAGATTTTGATTGGTTCAACTGGAGTTCCCATGAGCGGGTTGACATCTCGATTGCAAGTTAATTTTTGGTTCGTCATCGACATCATCAGAGTCATCAGAAGATGATCTCAGTTGGAATCTACAGTATCAGGTACCTGTATTAGGATCAGTTCCAACTCACGCCTCTACCAAAGAACAAAAAAAGCAGTGTGCAAAATTTCTGCACTTTCTTCTCTTCACCTACAGTAGTACTCTGTGACCCACGTTGAAGCATCACCTTTCCCAAATAAATATAAAGGTAGCTTTCGTTCTTCTTCAGACAAGAGTGCAAAAAGATGACGTTGACGATGAAGTCAGAACTCTATCAACAAGATGAAAAGATCAAGAATATGGAACTTGTCATGTGTTTGCGAAGGATACGAAAGAATTCTCCATCACTTGCCAATGTAAACATCAATTTTCTTGGAGGTGATACCGTAGAAGACAGTGACGCTACTACCAATAATAATAATAATGGTGGAGTCTTTATGAAAACTGAAACTGCTACAACATCCATATATATCAGTCAAAAGAAAATTGGACGAATGAGTGTCAAGGCTATATTACGAACACTTGCCAACAATCCTATCGTACAAAAAATAGGATTTTCATACCTACCTTCCTCCGTTTGTGGAGAAGCGGAAGACATTTTAATGGATACACTTCATGAATCATCACATTTGTTATGTTTAGAAATCTTGGATATCAAATCAGATGGGATGATGGCCCTATCATCGGTACTTCAAAAATGTACAACTACATACTGTAACAACAGCAACAGCAGTAATATTTGTGCTTTACGAGAAATATACCTCACATCGGAGTCATCACCATCAATATCAACGACAACGTCGCAAGAAGCTGCAGATAGGCTGATGCAAACACTTGTGTATCATCCATCCATACGTGCACTACGATTCAAGGGTGTAAATCAAGTTATATTACAGGCCATTGCATCATCCATACAGGACATGTCCAACAAAGCAACCCTAGCACACCTTTGCTTAGATTCGTGTATGTCAGACCCTCAAGTAGCTGCTACAGTATTATCATCATTACGACATAACTCAAGTTTGAAGCATGTTGAGATATTACATAGTACCATTGGACAAGCTGGTGCTAGAGCTTTATCATCATCAGTTGCACAAAACCAAAGTTTACAATCGCTCGTCTTGCGTGATTGTCGTTTAGGTGGTAACATTGAAATTGCCAAACACCTGGCGTCCATGATCCAGCATAATACGTCCTTGCACGAAATCAATTTGGAACAAAATTGGATTGGCACAGAAGAAACTATATTGATAGCAAACGCTTTGCATATCAATAGGTCACTTGTGAAATTACATTACAGAGGTAACTTCCCTTTGGTGGGCGGTGTTACATCACTGGCAGATGCATTACAAGATAATGCATCTCTCCAATTTATAGATATTGGTGGCATGTGGGAAAATCAAGTTGCCTTTTCATCGTCTTGTTTAACACCAGGTGGATACGAAGAATTATTTTATGGGCTTGAATTGAATCGTGCAGGACGTGGGAAAGTTCGTGACCCAAATTTTGCAAAACCAGACTTTGTAGAACTACTGGAGCATTCTAAAGATCAAACGCATCTACTATATGGATTACTTCGGGAGCTTCCACATCAATGGTCAAACTCCTACTAAAGAGAGAACTCTAGAATAAAAATTCTAGAAAATATCATTATTGTAATCGTTGTCAAACAAATTGCTTTATTATATTCTGACTGACTGTGTAAACACAGGAGAGGTCCATGTACGTCTCACCTTGAAAGGACTTCTACGAAAAGAAGCAATTATTCTACCGTGGTCTTTGCACCCCTTTGAAAAAATGTTCTTTTCTTCCGAACAAGAATCAGGTTCTTCAACTGAAGAACCTTTCCTAAAACGTCCAAACAGTCAATTTCGAATAATATGTTGCAACTTCTTTATATTATATTTTTTTGCCTCGATATTCTATATGCAGTAGTAGTCTCTGTTTATTGATGGGAGCGTATGCTTTTCTTGTGCACTACAACTGCTCTTGCTCGGGAAATGATGGTAGCGCATTGTCAAAACAATCTAGAAGGACCCGACGATGGCCTTCACGTGCAGTAGAAAATTGATCCTTCATTTCCCCCAGAACCTGTTTTCCCTTTCCTTTTGCAAATAAATGGACCAACATATGCTCCAGGGCAAGATGCTCAGCTCTGTATTTAGCACGAATCAGAGGTACATGCGTTTTGGTCTCATCACAAAAGGTTACACCACGTGCATATTCTTCGCCGAGCCATTCTTTCTTGTATTTGTCTTCAAACCCAGATTGTAAAATAGAGTTTCGAGCAATTTCAGAGATGTCTGTCATGGATAAATCAAATGAAGCCCTGGCTACAGAGTATTCTTCGAGCAATGCATCGTCAGACATGTGGAACAACAGGGGATCATCGGTGGAAAGGGTGACATTTAATCCACGACGAAATAGCTTAGGAAAAGGACTTTGCTGTATTTTGCGAAACAAAAAGTTGTTTGACAAAGGGCTGATAGAAAGGCCAACCTTGACGCAGTCCAAGAAAAAACAGTAAACACAAAAAGTTGAGCCAAAAAGTGGCAGAGAAGATATTTGATGAAGAGAGCAGTGCTGACCCACCTGATCAAGATAATACAAGTATTGGAGAGACACCTGTTCCTGAAGTTTGATACCATGATTGATCGATCGACAAAGCATGTATGTTGCTGCAAGATGCATCGGATCTCCAGTTTCTCCTGCGTGTGGGCGGAAAGCAATCACGTTAAGGCCTCTTGCTAAGCGTAGATTATTGAGAACCTCAAGGTTGGCCCAAAGAAAGTACAGTTGCCATGCATAACTTGAAAAAAACGAAATGTATTTGTGCCATAGTGACAGGCAAAATTAGAAAAATTAGAAAATGATACATTCATTTAAAGAACCACCAGCATCTTTACTTACGAAGGATTTTTGCCACTTTTCCAGTCCTTTGGTTTCTGACAGCTGCAAACTTCCTACTCGATAATAGTACAAAACAAGTATTGTTAGATAAGGTAAAGGAGAGAGAGAGAGACAAACAAACAAGAAAATCTACATGGATGTCCCTTACCTCTTGATTACCTTCGTCATCTACGGAATCCAATCCTACAATGTGCTTGAGTAATTCAGCCACCTCTGGATGTTCCTCTGGATATAAAGTAGCTTCGAAGAGAGGAATGAACAAATTTTCAAGCATTTCTTGGAAAGCCTTCGGGTCGGTGTCAGGATTCCTATTAAAGACTCTCCACAAGCGAGGAACTTGTACAAGCCACCGATTGTGAGTAGAAAGGACAGGGCCGGGAAAATCATCACATTCCCATTCTCGAAGCACCCATTTGGCTAGGTTTTGCCACTCATCACGTTTCATTCCGTAAATACTAAGGCGCATCTCGGTACCAGAAGCATGCCCCTTCGACTGCTCGTGCCTTGCAAGAACAATCTTGGTCAATTCAGCAAAAAATCTAAAAAATGTGGCAGCAGAGCAGGTAAGGCAGCCGCAAAGCAACAAAGTTTGCGAGACGGCAACACAAATAAAAAGCAACATGACTTACCTTCCATCGATTGCGTTTGATGTTTTGAGAAATATCTGCCGCATTTCGGCCTTACGAAAGGGTGAGTACTTCGAGTTGAAGTTATCAAACCTCTGATATACCGAGTAGTCAGCCAGCACAGAAAAAGCATCAATAGTGAAGTGTTCTGTATCGAGACCTGCTTCCTGGAACACTTCCTTCAAAGTTTTTCCATTGGCCAGTACTACCGTGTCACCCTCGTTCACAAATTTATCCTTCACGAAATCGACGAATGTTTTAGGGGTTGCAGCAGCTGCCAAATGTATGTGATTATCAATTTTCATAGTCCTATAAAAATCTGTGCCAAGAAGATTACTTTGTTCTTCCATTTCTACCGAGGCATTTGCGACTACATGAGTTTTGAAACTGCTTGAAAGAAGTTGCAGTCTTTGGAAACAAAAAGATCTCATGCAGCCATCAGAAACCATTTCGATCAACCTGTTGTAGTCGGCACAAAAACTCTCCAATGTTGGAACCTCGACCAACACATTTGATGAGTCTGAATTGCTAAACAACTCTACAACTCCGTTCTCACCGAAGCGAAACGAAATTTCTGGCCCTTTCAGTATATCTGTTTGAGCTATTGTTGCAGACCCACCGTAATATTTCTGTCTAAAAGATCTTGCGTCACTGATGTACTTGCATGCAAGTTCATGTTCATCTGTTATGGCTCCGGCACCGTAAAAGATAAGAGAACGTGTAAATGAAAGATTTTCACGATACGGCCAAATTCCATCTACCGGCCGACATCTAGCTTGGGGTTCTTCTTCTTTCTTTGGGGATTCATCCTCAGTGCTTTCTTCGGTATGTGTGGATTCCTGTGCTTCCACCGCAGCAACAAGATCGGACACAAACTCACTGGATTCCAATCGGGATTCCTTATCCCCTGGCTTCCTCGACACTCTACGAAAAACTTCGATTGGGTCTGGAGGGCCGCCATAGCCTGCTCTGTATTGTCCTGACATCTTGGGTTATCTGTCCCCAACCTCAAATTTGATTTCTATAGTGTCGGGCTTGGTAGATTGCACTTCGAATCAGTTCAATTTTTGGAAGAATTGAACCAAACGTGCCATCTACCAAAGTTCCCACAAAAGAATGAATCACAGCCTAGAGGTAACTGACGTAATTTTGTATATCATGCATACGAGCATATCTGGATAGGGCTATGGTTAAAAAGTAAGAGACTTGAGATTCGCCTCTTGACGACTCGCATATTCCCAGTCTGTCGTCGTCAGTCTGTAGCATTTCACAAGAAATCACTTCATCAAATCTCATGTCTTGAAATCAGATCTCGACAGTGGAAAGGATCTCGAGATCACCAGGACAATCAGGGCCTTTCGCCGCTGTCCATTCTCCATAAGTTACCCGTAGCCGGCTGAAAATGGTGAAAGAAAGCGCACAATATAATTTCCTCTTATCCCGAGACCTAGTTGTTGTAGTCTAATCTCAAATCAATTTCATTTAAATATTGTCGTTCGTACGTTTCGAGAATCCTTCGTTTGTTAGATCATGGTGATCAGATTTTTGGATATCTTGAAGCTGAAGAAACTGCATGCATCATAAAAATGCAGAACCGTTTCGTTCTTAGTGGTGTACCATCCCAAGTTCGGTCTCTCGATGGCGCCGAAGAGGATTTTCGAATGCTAGTGGAAGATAGCACATGCTGGATTGATCGTTTTGCATGGATTGAGGAGTACGGAGATGAACTTGTTGCTGCAATTGAATTGAATCTTGAGAATGTTCGTGATCAAGCTGTTGCTCACTTTGATCGTCAAGACATTAGCCTCCCCAACCACCATCTGCGGTTCGTAGTCCGTGCTGCTTCTGCCTCTTACTTGCAAAGCAACCTGCTCCTGAAAATCTGCCCGGATAATGGTAAAGTCATTCCCGACGAAGAAGAGTTGATACAAACAATCTACTTCCAAAGTTCGGTTGAGCCAAAACGGGACATTGCGCTTCAAATTCATAGAACGACCGAAGGTGGTACTGGGTCAGAAGCGTGGAAGGGTGGGTTGCTTTTGGCTCAACAAATTCTTCACTGGTTCAGCGAGAAGCAAAACAGAAAGGTGGATGATATCAGTACACCAGATTTTGATAAGCTTTTTGAAGGCAAAGATGTAGTGGAATTAGGTGCTGGTTCAGCAGGTTTGCCGTCATTGATTCTTTCTCGTGTGTCACAACGGCATCTAGGTCTCGGTCCACAAAAAATTATAGCAACCGATGCTATTGATGAGGTACTTACAATGCTCCAAAAGAACGTATCCATAAATAATGCATGTGTCGACGTGCAAAATATTGACTGGAAAAGCGTGCCTTCGTCGATGGTTCAAGCATTTGGCTGTCTTTTGTTTGCTGATTGTATCTATACGGAGAATGGAGGAATGGCACTTTGCCAGGCTATTCAAACATTATTACGTCCCGGGGGGAGTGTCATCGGTGTTCTACCAGACTTTCGTGTTGGTGTGGCATCATTTGAAGCAGAAATGGAAAAGAGAGGCTTTTGTCCTAAAGGAATCCCGATTCCATCGCATCAGCCAGCCCCTTCAAACAAAGAAGCGAGACAGTTTAGGTGTGCAGGTGGTAGTAGCAAAAATTATCGAATCGTATGGTGGTCTGTATCTTGATATCGCTTATTTGTAGAGTTGATATGTGATACTCGTTGTACTTAGAGGTACCCAGGTATCGAGTTCTTGTAATGTTTTCCAAAATTAAATGAATTGATTTATTTTACAACATGCAGTTCTACAATATAGCATACATGCCATATAAAAATTATAAATTTGTGTTCCTGATCCAAATCAAATGCATCCAATGCATCAAACCATTTGTAGGAAAGAGTACATATGGTTCATAGTTACGGGATGGCTACGTTCCACAAGTTCCTTCTTCAGTGCAGACTTTGCTGGTGCACATATCGTTGTTACCACAATAAGACCCCCCCGGCTGACCGGTGCAACATGACCCATAGTAGCACCTTGTAGAACTACCACTTGGACAGCATACATAAGGTGATCTAGAAATGAATGCTTCTCTTGCACATACTCCGTTTTGACAATCTGCATTTTCAGCGCAGAGTTCTCCATCCTTTTGAGGTTCTACCCTACAAGAGCCTTGAATACAAATGGTACTGTTACACATGTCGTTCGTGCCACAAGGAAACTCCACCGGCTGACCAGTACAGTATGACGTATATCCGTACCTTGTAGAACTACCACTTGGACAACATACATTAGGTGATCCAGAAATGAATGCTTCTCTTGCACATACTCCGTTTTGACAATCTGAGTTTTCATCACACGCTTCTCCGTCATTTTGAGGTTCTATCTTACAGGTGCCTTCAGTGCAAATAGTGCTGTTGCACATGGCGTTTGTGGCACAAGAAAACTCAACCGGCTGACCAGTACAGTATGACGTATATCCGTACCTTGTAGAACTACCACTTGGACAACATACATTAGGGGACCCAGATACAAATGCTTCTCTTGCACATACTCCGTTTTGACAATCTGCGTTTTCATCACACGCTTCTCCGTCATTTTGAAGTCCTACCTTACAGGTACCTTCAATGCAAATGGTGCTGTTACACATGGCATTTGTAATACAAGGAGATCCCACCAGCTGACCGGTACAGTATGACGTATATCTGTATCGAGTAGAACTACCACTTGGACAACATACATTAGGTGATCCAGAAATGAATGCTTCTTTGCCACACACTCCGTTTTGACAATCTGCATTTTCATCGCAAGCTTCTCCAATATTTCGAGACTTAGGTTGGCAGATGTTATCAATACAAATGGTACTATTGCACATG
>WKLE02004908.1:0-15809 GCA_014885115.2 Asterionellopsis glacialis | reverse complement strand
TGTCGATGCGCACCTGAAATGAGCGCAAACTCGCTCTACTCAATTTTCTACATTAAATTAACTACCAATATCTCCGGTGATACATCACCGGAAAATTCTCGTGTGACCAGGAACATCTCTGTCAAACATAGGTAGGTTTCTACTGGAGCAAAAACGAACACATACCAATTTTTGGGAGCAAGGAGAACTCTCTTTCTCCCGCTCTTTGATTGGCTCGTTACATGATTAGGAGTGTCCAGTGTACACTTCGTACCTAGTACCAGTACAAGGTAATCCGAGGAAGCCACAAAAATAGGATGATATGATGGTATTTTTGTAATATTTAGATTCACAAATAAGAATGGCATCCTCGAATGGATGAATACAGTACTTATTACGAAAAAATAACGTGAAATGTATTTTCATGTGCACAAAAAAAATAGTATGTATTAAAAATATAAAAACGGTAGAAGTACTCGTGTAGCCCCTCTAGAGTAACGTACCGTATACTGTACCTAATCGTGTTTCCCGCCTGCACCGCCTCCCGACTGTTGTCATTGATTCTGATGTGTAATGTCCCGCCCTTGATCGATCATCCATCAGTGTCTGTCTGTACTTGCTACGAACTCTCGATATGAAACAGACTGACAGACCCCCATCAGTAGATTCGGAAGAGAGAGAAGCTCCAATTTGGGGAAATCCAGTCAGCGGTCCGGGGACCCTTCGGAAGAGAATGCTTTTCCTCCACATTTTTGCAAGGAAGATTGTCATGATGATTCCAATATTGTTCTTTTTTTTTTTTTGTTAAAAGAAAATTTTGTTCTGGAAAATACTGTCCTCGTTTAGGGTTGGTTTCGTAGGTGTTTAGTAAGCAATACTCGCGATAAATTAATTAATCAATTAGTTGATACTCTCTAGAGAGGATTTCTAAAGTTTTGGGTTCGAAAAAAGTAACAAAGTCAAATGACTTGACTTGTGTACCTTTTGCATTTTTCCTTCAAGATGATTCATTCAATTAATATTGAAAAAACATGAGAGTATTTAGATTCGTCATGTCGTTCATGAGAAACAAAAAAAGACAAAAGTTGTTGTGCGTAATAAATGTCACAAGAACTGTAAGGTAACCAACCAACCACCCCAAAAATGTTGAAACCTCTCTTTTTGAAACTAAAAAAAGACAACTCTTTAAGAGATTCTGTGCTTCTCTACTAAACATAAAGGGTGTAGACTAACTAGAGTATTTCATTTTCTGTATCAACCTTATATCTGTACTTTTTCTTTGTTTGAATGATTGTCAAACATGGGAAAAACATATGAATTACCGCGCTGCAGTGGAGTACAGTGAACAACGTTCACCCTCAACTGTGTACACTAGACTAGCTAGGTCCAGTCCTGTCAAGATCGCAAGAAGACAACGTTGCTCAACACCTTGATGAAACAACGAATTCAAATTAGATAAACAACCAATCAATATATGATAGTACTGAATAAATTCTTTGTCCTTCAAGGACCGTGTAGAGTCAATGTAAAATAATAATAGAAAATAAAGTAATTTGCACATAGTTACTAGTAGCATGGGAGTAATGCAGTGTCTATAATGTTACTGAAAAAAGGGTTTTTTGTTTCACGAAAAGCATATGATATTTGGTATACAACTCTTCATAAAGACGTTTGATAGTTTCTTTTTGTTTTATAATATGAATGAAACTGCGTGTTTACTCAACCTTGGCGTAGAAGATTCCCTTGGTAAGGATCTTCTTGGGGACCTTGGATCCCATATCGGTGTCACCAAGTTGGGTGGCAACGAAGACACCTCCGATTTCGGATTCATCGGCATTGACCTTGTTGACTTCCATTTCGATACGTCCTTGAGTGATATCGAAGGTCTTGTTGTTCTCCTTGAAAAGTTCAGCATCACCTTCCTCCCCAGATTGAAGACCGGGAAGAGCGACAGCCATATCGTAACCGGTGGTTCCACCACGTCCCTTGGGGTCCAAGAAAAGACCGGTACGGTAAGAAGGTGTGTTGAAGTCACCTCCCATTTGGAAACCAGGCTTGAAGGATCCTCCGTTACCCTTGGCAACAAGATCCTTGACAGTGAAAAGGAAGGGAACACGTTCTCCTCCAGGAAGTTGGACAGTGGTAGGGGCGTAATCGATACCCTCCTTCTCGGTGAAGACAATGGATCCACCGGCAACATCAAGATTTCCCTCAATACCTTCAAGGGTGTAAGTTTGACGGGTCATAACCTTGGAGTTGACGAACTTCTTCTCGGTCTTTCCGGCCTTTCCGACTTCTTCCTCGACGGCCCATGCCTTGGGCTCGATGCACATATCGACAAGCTTGGCTCCAGCCTTGGGGGTGATGCTGTCTTCACCAACAACCTCAGCACAACGGTTGGCAAGGCCAGTTCCCTTAACCTGAAGGTAGGAAAGAGAGTTGATCTCAGACTTGGTCAAAGCCTGGGCGGGTTGGGCAATCATACCGACAGCGATGGCACCGGCAAGAGCAGCCTTTCCAGCGTTGGCAATGTCATCCTTCAAGGACATTTGCAAAGCGCTGGAGCGCTGGGCAGGGGTGGCAGGAGCAAAGGCGCTAGCAGAAGCAGCAAGGGCGAGGACGCTGACGGCTGTGAACTTCATCTTGATTGCTATTAAAATTGACAGAGGAAGGACTAAGAAAGTGTGCACTTGTAAGATGTTTGCTGTCTTCCTCGTACGCGGAGAAAAGCAACGAAGAACCGGGAAGCGAAAGACCAGAAAACACGAGAGAAAGATTGAAGGCAATTTGACCCCGCTGACTGACAGGTGATTCCCCGGTACGTGAGTAACGTTTCTTCGTACAACATCACACGGAAAGCCAAAAGGGACGGAAGATAGGACCTTCGTTAGCTTGAAACCAAAAGATACTTACCTCAATGAGTCGACATACAGACTACGTACGTCACCCATCATTACCGGGTTCGTACTCGGTATCGTCTGTCCACATGCTCATAGCAGGACACACAGCGTATCTTTCACCCTCTTGAAGAGGAGAGAAATCTTTGGTTTATGAAATCCTCTCTCTCTAGAGAGAAGGTGTACTAAAAAAATAGTGTGAGATTTTTTGTGCGTAACAGTGTATTGTTGTTGAGGAGTGCGAAATGACGTCAGATTTGAAGATATTGGCGATCGACGGTCTGTGCCAACAGAGTCGAAGAAACAGAATCTTTTTTTTTGTTTTTGATTGTTTCAAATAGCGATACATCCTGCCATACCTCCTTCTTGACATCAGTTAGTTGATGTCAAATAATAATATTTGTTTCGTCAAGGTCGAGGGAAGAAGAGGTGTCATAGTAAGTGACAACAACATGCCGTAGCCTCTCTGTCCAGAATTATGCAACAAAAAATTGGAGTCGTCCACAACAGCATCGATGGTTCACAGTGCATGGCGTAGACGTGATGGTCTTTCGTGTTGAGAGAGTTTTGAAAGATAGAGACGATCATGATGAAGATTTCATGTCCAACCAGTGTACTTTTCCTCCTCTCAGCAAGTGGTGCAGCTATCGTGGAAAGTAGGAAATGCATATAAACGTACAGTGTTCCCCAAGACACACATGTAGCAAACGCTGATTGAATTCCTTTCTTGACTGTGTCTCTTCGGAAAGAATAGGCTTGGTGGAGTCGGACAAACGATGACACCATTCTTTTCAAAGAATTTCCCGGCTAATAGAGATTTTGCCTAAAACATTGATAGACACGCAGTTCAATAAAGATGCACCCGCAGCAAAAGAACAGTACTATTATGCGATTGAAAAACACCGTACCTGTCCGTCCAGGGAATTTGTTGTCGAGTTTTTGGAATGAGACCCCTAAGTGGCTGGTACAAGACTATTATATAACCAAGCTAGAGGGTACATATGTTTCATTCAACCAGTCTCTTCTTACTTGGAGGATTGGGGAAGAGAAACATGTTTATGAAAAACGCACGACAGCTTTGAATCTTCAGATTGTGCCCCAGGAAGTCGCGAGTGGAAGTCGCGAGTGGATGTTGTTTCTATGGAAGGATTTAGAAGTTGTGATATGGATTGTACAACTAGTGCCTTAAAAGACGAGTTCCTATTGGTCTGGAGGACTTGAGTGTTGGTGTTTCGGGATGCATTTTTTCCTGCTTCCCTAGTGAGTTTGGTCCATTTAGAAAAAGAGCAAACGTAGAATCATGAATTCGTCCACTCGCACTATGGATATTGCCAATATCTTTTGCTCAAGACTGACTGGATTGTATAGATGTCCCATTTTACATTTTCGATAACTCCCGTTCAAGCGCAACTATTGGGATAGGCGAAAATTTGGAAAGTGGTGGTCGACTGAAACACAAGGAGAAACTTGTATCATGTTTCGAAAAAGAATATTCGTTTTGAATTGGATTCGAGTTCTTTGGTATACACCGACAATCAAAAGTGGCGGATCGAAAGTGACGGATGGTGGGTTGTAGAGTACTAAAAAACACACTATACTTGTAGCAGAGTAAAGAAGCTTGAAACTAGATACTGAGGAGTTTAAGAGGGCGTTTAACATTTAGAGAGGAGTGGACGGGCAAGATCCAATTCTTGTATCCCCCTTTATACACTAAGGAAGCAGAGCGCTTGTGAACCGGTTCATTCCTAAGGATTATTACATGGGGCATAAAGGAAAAGAATGCGTCTTGGTAATTTCTTGTGCATTGCTAATTATAACCTAAGCTACGTTTGTAACATTATTCGTTTTCAAAATATGAATAAACAATATATTGTCTACTTCATACATGACTTTGGTGTATCTTTTTCCTTTTGGTTCTTGGGAAGGGCACACTTTTGGTTGGTACTAAAAAAGAGAAACTTTAACGGCTATCCTTTTTCTTTTGTAACTTGAAGTAATTCATCCCTTGTATATAGCACATGATCCAAGGGGATGGTTTTGAGCTCTAATTTAGCTGCCTTGCCCACACAAAAACTAAAGATCTATTTTATCTGCATGCTCCTTCCTGATGAAGTCCAAGGTCAGCAGTACTCCTGGCCAAAACCAGTGGAAGGATTGACTAGAGCTATGCTGTTGTACTGCTATAGGAGGGTTAGATGAGAAGTAGCCAAACATTGTGAAGGGGCAAACATACCAGAGTGAATTGTTGGCTTCCAGATCCAGATGATCCAGTTGAAGATACTTGTGATGTTTGGTCATGTAGGCCCACCAGCTATGAAGGAGAAGAGCCTTGTCTGTGGTGTAAATCAGTATTCCAGGGTTCCTGAGTTGTGCAGCAACCAGAGATGTCTGAGATTTCATGCTCTACTCAACATTAGCCTTAGCAACCTTATTAAATGAGTACACTTTGTAGTCTTTGGTCTTCATCTGTACCAATTCAGTTGTGTTCCTGATTTTTCTATTTAATGTCATACCCCAACAAAGTAGTCTATGACTTCAGTTCAATTTTAGCAAAAATATGAGATGAATAACATAGTCAATAGCAAATGAATATAAACATATGCTGCAGTCTAAATTACTATGGGCAACCAAAAAATAAAATCTAGATCTGCAGTGTGGCCTACTATATTGCTGCTTCTTTTTAAAAAAGCTGCAATGTTCTCTGTGTTCAGTATTGTCTTAATGGCAGTCTCTTTTGTGTATGATGAACACTGCACTATAGGTCAGGTAGCTCCAGCACCATTCAACCTACTACCAGAACACAAATAGATCCTATTTCCTTACTGGCTTCTCTTGCATGTGATCCTTCTGGTTATTGGTGTTCCCCACTATATTCTAAATGCAGTTTTGGAGAGATCCACATGGTGAAAGTTTTTCTTAAATGGTGCTATGATGTGCAGTATTCTTGTACTATGGCAGCAGGTGTTATTCATAGAGCAAGGGGCATTGTTAAGTTTGATGAAAGCCTATAACAGAAAGCTTGCATCATCTATACTACCTGTGCTTCCCATGCTTTGTCTTGATATGACCATCTAGATACCACTGCCACTAGAACCCTGTAGACCCCTAGTATTTTACTGAATTATCTTTAAAAATCTTACAGTTTACTTAACACTAATAGCAACTAATAAAATACAAAAATTATTTGAAAAGGAGGAGGAATAAAACTAATTTATGTATACCACACATGCCAGCTACCTGTGTCTACACTAAGTGGGGTGTAAAACACCAGCCTTGTTGCGCAGCCTACCAGGGGCCCTCACTACTGGTGCTATAAGGAGGCATGTGAAAGGCTTAAAATTGGTGTCTTACACATGCAGTTGGCAACATGGGCCCACTAGTCATTTATTGGTGGGTATGGACTGTAACCCACCACAATTAGTACACACTCATCAAGGGTCATAAGTCATCACTGCATCAGACCTTCTTATTAAAATAAGGATGGCAGGATGGCAAAGAACACAACGCTCTTAGCCTAGTTTTCTCATCTTTTTTTTCAATCCCCCACCACATAATATTTTTCCATTGAGAAGAACCCACACATAATGCAATTTCTAATATTGAGTTCATCATTTTTTCATTTTTTTGGAAGGAAGTAATAAGTTATCTATGGTGGCTTTTTTGTTTATATATGTAAGGCAAGAATGGACTCATTGTGATGTAATCCTTTCTCCTTGCTAGTATAGCAGAAGCTGGTACTACAATATTGTGATGCTATCTCTCTTTGTAAAGAAAATAAAACCCATTCAGAAACAGGAGGATTTTTCTGGAGCCCAATAAATCTTGGTGTCAGCAATAGTTTACTAATGGCAGTACCTTCCCCTGGTGTTTTTCTAATAATGATTAGTACAAACATGTTTTGCAGTTTTGCTTTTAAAAATAATCATTCTTTTATCTGGCACTTTTTCCACCCAAAACCAAAAGAGTAAAAAGAAAGCTACTATTCTGTTTTTGCCTCTGAGCCAAGTAGGTGTCAAAAGGAGAACAGTTGGAGCAAAGAAAGAGGTGATGGTCATTGTTTACAACAATTGAACATAGTATGGTTTAGTTAGAGTTACCAGTATACTTTGAAGGCAATTATTGTGTTGTTGAGAAGTAGATTTCTTACCACCAGTCACAAGCAAGGAGCAAAATTATCAACAACTACTGAGGTGATAACTAAATATTCTATGTGGTTTCTCATAAAATAATTTTTTTGTACCATAGTGGCTGTAACAGAATCTAAAAAAACAACAATGAAGAACAACAATGAAGGAACAACCAAGAAACAACCAAAGAAAAACCAAACAACAAGGAATGTACCAAAAAGAAGAAGAACCATGGAGTACAGTACTAGAAAAAGCAGAACAAGGCTAAAAAAAAGAAATAAAAATAACCTTAAAAACAACAGCACTATACTAACATCCCAAGAAAAACAAAAACAAAAACAAAAAACACCAGCACAAATAAGAAAAATAAAGAACATCAGGAGATACAGGAGATGCATCAAGAACAAAAGAACACCAAAAAAAAAGAGCAAAGAGAAAAAGGGAAAAAAGGGGGAAAAAAGAAAAGAAAGGAAAACAAGAAACAGAAGAAATAGAACAAACAACTACAAAAAAAGAGGAGCTACTTTGTAATCTTTGCAATACTAACACTAGTATGTATATATTTGGGGATGACAGGTCGTTTTGTGGTGCATTGTCAACTTTAAAATGTAAATTCTAAAACCACTAAGAGGAACAGAGGAGACTAAATCAAAACTGAGAGAAGAACCTAAAAGAAGAATCACAATTGAAAAAAAAAATAGAAAGAAATAGAGAGAACCAGAAAGGACTGGAGACAATGAAATGTAAAAATAAAAATAAATACCAATTCTAAAAACTGCATTTAGAAACTTGAAAAAGAATTAGAAGGAACAATTAATTGAAAAAATAAAAGTACAATTAATAGTAAAAGTAAAAGTAAAAGTAAAACTAGAAAGAACTGGGAAGAATGCAAAGTAACTAGGTACTAATCCTGAAAACTGAATTAGAACACTGGAAACAACTGGCAATAACAAAAAGTAAAAGTAGAAGAGGAAATTAAGAGTGAAAAGAAAATTAATAGATGAGATTCTAAAAAAGAAAGAACTAAATATAAGACTTAAACACAACTAAGACCAAAGAAATCAAAATTAAAAGAAGAAACAGAATTGAAATTAAAAAACTAGAAAGAACTGGAAAAGAATAAGAATAAAAAAAACTAGATACTAATCCTACAAACTGAAAATAAAAAGAAACTGGAAATAATTAGCTAGAAGGAAGGACAAAAAATAAAAGTAAAAGTAAAAGTAATATGCAAAATCCAGGACTAAAACTAAAACTAGAAGTAGAAGTAGAACAAGAAACTAAATTAAACTTCAAAAGTGGAAAGAACTGGGAACAAATAAAAGTCAAACTAGACACTATTCCTGAAAACTGAATTTGAACACTAGAAATAACTGCTGTAAATAAATAAAAAAAGTAAAAGTAAAATTAAAAGAAGAGCCTGAAATGAAAATTAAAAGATGAAATTCTAAAAAAGAGAAAACTAAATCTAGGACTAAAGTTAAACTAAAATTAAAATGAACAAATTTTGAATACTGCTGCTAAAAACTCAAACTGGAAACTAGAACTGGTAACAACAAGAAGTACTAATCCTGAAAAAAAACTAAAAACATACTAGAAGAGCAAGAACAAGAACAAAAAAATAGCCCACATCCATGCAGAAAACTTTCAATTCACCTATTTTAGTATGGTAAGGAGTATGAATGATTTGTTTTAGCAAACTAAAAAGGCACACGTACAAGAGTTTTCAAGAAGCAGAAGTGCCTTTTTCTGGATTAGTAACAACAAATAGAGGCAGACTGAAGGCAATAGAATTACATTAATTGTTGGAACTTATGCTGTGTGTTGATGTGTTATGTTTGTTGTGGGAGTAATACAACAAATCTTCTTTCTTTGATTTCTACCTGAACTACACTCCCTACAACACACTCATAAAGAGGTTGATTGTGGTGTGGGTAGACAGTACTAGACCCCAACTTACCAGTAACACTGATAAAATTCCAGGATTTTACCTCTTGCTAATTTTTTTACTATTTTACTAAAACTACCAGATTTCATGCAGATCAAACTAAGCTTGTAATTTGTATCACCAAATCAAGTCTTTGTTTCTTTATGTGTTATTGTTGTTCTGATTATTGTGTTGGCACCATCAGCACTAACAGTGTAAGTCAATACTATGGATTGGAGGTAGTACATAGCAAGAGAATGGAGAGCTGCCTTTTCCACTACTAAACAGTCAAATGTAAAAAAAACAATACAGTCATTGATCAGAATAAAAAGAAAGGCATCAACTAAGTCAACAATACCAAGAAGTCTGTAGTGCAGATTAGGTACCTTAAGAACAGACAACTTTCTAAAAAAAGAACAAAATAGATTTCAAACCATCCAGCAACTAAGTGAACAATCTGGAAGGAGAACAAGGTTCTTTGCTACTTTCTTGAAAACAAGGAAAAAAATGTCAACAATCATATTTCATAATTGACAACAGCAGGATTTCTAAAAGAATTGAATGCTATTAAGTTTATTCAACTTTGGAGATACCAGAATTGTTTTGGAGGATATCATCAGACACAGTACTAATTGTATCTTTAATTGCTTAATTTAAAAAAACAGGTCCAATTTGGTTGATTGTCAAGCATGTTGCTTCCATCAAACTTTATAAGTAAGTGTCCTTTGTTTGGTCTCTCTGGTAACAAATGTTTTGGAGTAGGTATAGTAAGAATCAATAATTTTAAGGTCATGGTTTGTTACAATACCCAGCTAAAAAAAAACCTTGTAGCACAGTCTACTTTTTAGGTAGGACAGTCCAGCATATTTGAAGTACTGGAATTTTTTGATGGTTACACTGTCAGCCATAAAATTATAACAACACACCAGAAGCATTCTCCAAACCCTCTCTTGGCATCTTTAGCATCAACCCCCCTTGCTTTTCACTTTAAGTAGACTTTAAGAAGAGAATTCAATACAAAGATAGCTATTTTACAGTTTAGAGCACCAAGATTTGTAAATAATAGTAATGAAAAAAGTGCCAGCACATGATGAAGAAAAGGATGAACCAAAGAAAAGTTGCAAGGTTACATACATGAGAGAGGGGCAACATATTCATTGATGGATCGGACAATTTTGATGTTCTGGTGTGACACCTAACCATACATGCTATATAGGAGTAAAAAGAATATAGAAGAGAATGCAAATACTAAAGAAGAAAAAAAGTATCATGTGGTGGCTGTAGAGATATGCTTCTTTGGACACAAGATAAATCTGGTGTGTGCAGGAGACATATAAGAGATTTTCCATATGTGTATTGATTGTTGGAGGGTGCCAGGATTAGAAGAAGGTTTTCCTTTCATCTATTTTTAATCAGCTGCTGCTGTGCAGGCAAACCAATGCATGTGACTGGTACCAGGGATGACTAGAACAATTAAAAAATTTAAGTGAAGCTAAGGTGGAGATCATATAGAAGATCATTGCACTGATCTGGATAAGTAGCTAGTACCAGGTTGAAATCCTCCAGTTTCTAACACTAAAAGAATTATACACTAAAATTCGAATATAAAAAAAAGAGTTACTAGCTACTACATGAAAAAGTGTGGGAAGCATCATTATATAAAAGGAGTTATCAGGAGTCACCAGTTTGCACAGGTAGTAATTTAATGGATGACAGGATAATCCTTTTTATATATAGAAGAAAAAAAATCACAAAAAAAATGTATACTACCTATAGCACAATGAAAATGAATAGGATTTTATCTTAGAAACAATGGTAGTAAAAAAGCAAAAGCAATGGATACACTATATTCTGTAAGAATATTCATTATGGAACACTACCAGCCATATCACCCTACTATAATTCATAAACAAACCAGTCACAATTAGACACAAGAGAGAATAATATTTTCTGTATCAAAATTCTTTTCCATAATCCTTTCTTTTCTGCTATATCATTTTTTTGGTGATGCTAGAAACAATTCTTGAATGTTTATCTATCATCATTATTATTGATATTGTTGTTGTTGTTGTTGTTGTTGTTGTTGTTGTTGTTGTTGCTGGCATTCTTGTTATTTTGCATTGTTAGACAAGAACATGTAGTTAATAGTGCATCCTCATGTTGTGTCCTTTTGACTGGTCATCAATGGTGGTGTTTCATGTGATAAACTTGTTCTTATTTTTGTTTGTGATGACATGATCTGACAAGGAGCATGCTGGTGTCTGAAAGTACTAGATTACTTAGTAGAGATTCTTAATAAAAAGTGTACTCTAGAAACACCAATATTCAGCACAGTACCCCCTTGTTGTGACCCCATTATTCCACAGTCTTGTACCTAAGATTAACAACAAAATCCCTCCTTTCTCTTTTGGGTTTTCTTCAAACTTTGCTGGAGAACTAGTAAGTTTTGTTGGTTGGTACTACAGCAGTACAAGATTCACTACTGTATGATGTTATTTTAATATATGTAAAAGCACACCTTGACCACTCCAGAACACAATATACTATACCTTCTCCAAAAAAACATATCAAGGAGGATAGTGTATTGTGTTGTTTGTACTATATAGCAGTTGGGTAAGAATCAACTTGTTATCATCACCATATGTGGTGGATGCATCTGATCTTGGCATGATAATATTATACTAGGATAGCAATTTTGAAAAAAAAGAAGATAATAAATGGTAGATATACAGTGTTCTAAACAGAGGATTGGTATGAAGAAGAGGCTTTTTTGGAGTAAGAACCACAAAAAAAAAAGACAATAACCATGCTGCGCGCACAGGGTGGTTTGCAAACGTTGTCGCTTTTGATAACTCAGGTTAAGGACTAACATTGTACGAGTCCTTCAACAATGCCCTGTCAACCGGAAAAGAATCCGGGAAAAAGACGCCCACCGAAATACGTACAAAGGACGGACGTTGTCTATCACATGTGTTTGTCTGTGCTGTTTCTCTCTCTAGAGAGTCCTAAGTTTTGGTCGCCGTTGTGGTTTTGGCTTTTTTCTTTCTCTTGGGTGACAATTTTGTCATGTTGTGTCGTTGGCCAAGATTTTGAAATCTGTGTTCTCTCTAGAGTAGAGAGAGTCATGGATGTCGGTCGTAACGTAGCATTTGCTTCGATTAGACCACTCTCAACTGTACAGGAGGACCGAATCTAATCTAGTTACTAACTTTAGTCTTGTTCTTTAGTGGTGGTGCAATAGATATCATTAGCATTGAAATTGTGAGAGACAAACGACGCCCAGTGCAGCAATTGATAATTGTCATTGCCGAGAAAGAGAGAGACTAGCTAGTTGCTCTACTAACTACTATTGAAACACACAATAAGCATGAATCACCCATCTTTGAATAACCGTTTACCACGTTACAGTACTAATGGAGAAACAGAATTCGTAATGAATCCAACGACAAAAGCACGATTGGCTTTGCTTATTGCATGTGTATGGCCATTTTTAGTGTTACTCATGTACGAAGCTTCTGTATCGTCTACTTCTGCGTTTGTCGGCAGTCAATCACAAGACGAAGAATCGTCTTCTTCGTTACGTCATTTGTTAGATCGTATGGATATTGTAACGACTGGATACGGTCCAACTCATCCACGGTATAGTATGATTGTCGTTGGAGATAATTCAACCATGATGGAAGAAACTGTAGAATCTATATTCCGTCATTCGGATTTAAATCGTTTATTCATGGTTTGTATTGCTGTCAAGGAAGACACCAATAATAATCAAGATGGCGGATGGTCCAACCAAGAAAAACAAAAATTTACATCCACCTTGGAATCCTATGAACAAGGACAAAACATACCTCATTGGCATGGATTACAATCACACTTTCATCGTACAACTGACAAGGAGAAGAACAAAAATCATCTAAATAATGATAATGACAAAGACAGTAGCGATGAAGATGATGATAATGACAATGACGACGACGACGACGAGGAGGAAAGTAACGAAGAAAGTCACAGTCGTCATCATCATTCGAAAAAAATACATGTCTTATGGAATAGTAATGATGGGATGAATGCAGGACGTCATGATTGCGCTTCCTTTATACAAATTTTGAGTACACAATATGAAATGGCAAATTTAAAATCAAAACATGAAGACATATTATTGGTATTGTTACAACAAGGTGCTGTATTTCAAAATACGGATTGGATACAACCCACCACCAAAGCCTTGATTGTATCACCACCACTCCTTTCCAACGAAGATACAGCTGTATCTATGAAACTTGCAAATGCTATATCCTTCTTACCAACACCATCGTCATCATCATTACAACGTAATAATGGTAATGGTGACCAATCATCCACATCTCAATTTTTATCATTACCACGTACAACATTCAATTACAACTTGGAACGAGTCACATCCCAAGCCAAGGGACAAGATTTAGCACAAAGTAACGGTATGTCCTATACAACACCTATAGTAGATGGATTAGCAACAGCCATGAGATTAGAAACATTTTTACAATTACCCTCTCAAGATACAACACCCATAACCACTCAGTCTTCATCATCTGAAGTTGTTGATACATTATGGTATTCCAATTTAGAATTAAGTATGAATTTATGGTTATGTGGTGATGGAATTGATGTATTTACAAATGTCAATATTGGTATATCATCTACCAAACAAAAACAATTGAAAGAACAACAACAGCAAAGTCAACAACAAAAATTATCGATTGAACAAGCTGCAAGATTTGTAGCTGCATGGATACCACCATCATCCTTATATGGTGATGTTATGTATCAACAATTTCGTCATGGTCGTCAAAAAGATCAAGATAAAGGTAGTGCAAGTACAAATAATAATAATAATAATGACGACAAGAACAACCACCATCATAATATAATCACAAGGACAGAATGGGATGTATTACTTGCATCTGCAAAACAAATACCAACCTATTCAAATGGATTACAAACGAAATGTCGTCCATTTGAATGGTTTGTAGAATCTATCCATTCTGAATTACCACCACCATCGATTGTATTACAAGAATTAGAAAAACAACAAGACTTAGAAAAACAACAACAAATGGACGCAAATCATGCTGCTGCAATTGATAAGAAGAAAGATAATGATACACCACCAAAGAACAACAACAACAACAATAACAAAGAAGCAGCAGCAGCAGCGGTAGCCGCAGATACTGACGACAATGGAAACCTTGCTGTACCTCCACCAGCATTGGATGCCAATAATAACAATGTTGATGTAAAATTACCTTCCAAATCATTATCTGACACCAATCTTGAAATTATTGGAAAGGCTAAATTTGAAGATCTAGCCTATGTGGATTTGATATCGAATAAACTTCAAACAGATTTGAAACATCCACACATGGGGGCACAAGATGAACATGGAAATTGGGGATACGTCTTTGATGAAACCGCCTTGCGCAAAAATCCACCACCATTTGAGTTTAACAAGTTGGAAAGAGCATGTGCCAATCATGATTCACATTATGCCATGTTGACAAAGAAAGTCTTTGTTGATTTACAAGCCCATCATGAAAAGGAGGTATCAGGTGTGAAACGTGATAAAATCTTTTGTTTGGTTTATACGATATCGCCCTACCATGATGCTATACCCTTTATCCAACAAACATGGGGACCCAAATGCGATGGATTCATGGTAGCATCGAATTTGACAGACCCTACTTTAGGAACAGTCAACATCCCCCATGAAGGACCCGAAGAATATAATAATATTTGGCAAAAGGTCCGTGCCATGTGGTCATACGTGTATGATCATTATTACGAAAAGTACGATTGGTTCCATATTGGAGGTGATGATTTGTATTTGTTAGTTGAGAATTTACGTTTGTATTTGGAAAGTGAAGAAATCCAATTGGCACAAAATGGTGGTATACACTTACCCAAGGGTGATGAAACTGAACAACTCCCACTCTTCTTGGGACGACGATTTGCCTATCAGGGAGATAGGAATGATATATTTATTAGTGGTGGATCTGGATATACCATGAATAAAGCAGCATTGAAATTGTTAGTTGTCAAAGGAATACCAAAGTTTATGCCACACTTGAAAACATTTTCAGAAGATACCATGGTTGCCAAAGTATTGAGAAAATATGGAGTAGAACCCTATGATACCAAAGATGAAAACGGTGGAGAACGGTATATGCCATTCCTGGTAAGTGTGTGTGTGTGTATTGCATTGTCCCCATTCTCTCTATCCTTTGTGTGTGCGTGTTTTTTTTGACTTGCTTCCAAAATGATGTAAGGCTAACCATCGAAATCTATCCACTGTTGACTTTTTTTGCTGCGATTGTTGTAACAGCCTGGACATCACTTGACCTATCGATTACCCAAACACCCAGAGAATGACTGGTACGCCAAGTACTCGATCGATATTAAATTTGGACTTGATCACTGCGCTGCACGCAGTGTGGCATTTCATTATGTAAAGAAAGATCTTCAAAAACGTTTGCATGCTATTTTGTATCATCTTTGTCCAGGAGACGACAAAGCTAAGGAAAAGTAGAAATAAAAAATTTAGCTTTGTAATGAAAACTTTCTTATCTACTCTTTTATTTACTCTTTATTCACACTTCGAAAATTAAACATGTACCTATGCATTTTATTACCACACTCTTTTTGCAGCAGAACATGTTTTGTACCTTGTTTTGGCAAAATTGATTGATAGTTTCACACCATGGGATCTTTCCCAACGCACTTACAATGGATGATGGTTCAAATTCGGTAGTTGAGTGCCTGGCGATCATCCTTATGGTATAAATGTTTGCTTGATTCACTATGATCCATCTTTTGGAGAGTAACACCTACGGCATTTTTGCT
>WKLE02004902.1:0-10984 GCA_014885115.2 Asterionellopsis glacialis | reverse complement strand
AAAACAGATGCCAGTCAAAGTGAACCTTGGTGTACCTACAGATGTTTGAAAAAAGGTAAAGTACACATTGTTTCATTCTATTAAATTTTTGAAATCAGAGGATGAATTTTAAGATTTGAGCCATGACAAAACATTTGGCAGGCGGGTTTTGCAACAGTTTGCATTGGAAGAAGATGAAATTTGAAGATATTGGAATGCCTACAAAAAAATTGCTAAGACAGCTTTAAATTCACGCAGGGCAGATGTGCAAAGTTCAATTCAAAATCAGGTTCTTATTATGTTTCAAAACTCAGAAATTAACATAGATGAAACAGCATCAGTGCAGTTGGACAAAGACCTCAAGAAAAATAGAGACACAATGGTAAACAAAGGGTAGAAGAAAAAAATTATGTAATAAAATATATATTTTATTCTAACTTTGTATAAGTTTTTGTATGTTTTATGTTCCTTTTTTAAGGTGAGCACATTCATTGAGGTACTAAATATTTCAATGTTTACAATTCGAACATTCTTTTTGTTGTCCTTGGCTTTTACAAGATGGTTACCAAAATATTACTTTGGAAGACATTTTGGAGATGAGAGAAAATAAAAATGATGGATGCTACTTTTTCTATGACTGCATTTTAAGATGTGTTGTTGGCAGGATCAAATTGAAAAGAATTATCAGGGAGATTAGTGAGCTGGTAAGTTCTTCTGATGAAGCTTTTGGTTTGTTGGTACTTGAAAATGGATGGAACAAGTGGAAACAAATCCATGATCAGCAAATTGTTGATGTAAAAGCTAAAAAACAAATCAAGTCAAGATACACAAATGATGAGAGACACGGTAATTCCTCTTTTGGTGGTTGGAAATCTGTGGGACTACAGAGATACAATGAACTAAGAACAGCAAATCAAATGTAGGTAAAACCTTCAACAAGCAGGAGTACAATGGAGACTTGATTAACTCATTTGCAGTGATTTGGACAAGGAAGAGCAGGATGTTCAGAAAAGGGAAGAGATTTGTCTCTTTGATCCAACAAAGGAGACGGAAGAAAAATTTACTAAGAGGATGGAAGCATATGAGCAAATGAATCAGGAAAACACAGATAATAATATCAACTTCCACAACCACAACAACAGCAACAATATTAACAACAGAAAATGATACAAAGACTATGAGGAAGATTCTGAAGAGGAAAAAATTTTGGAGGCAAGGTCTTATGCCAAAGGGCTAGACATAAATCATTGCATAGTGCTGCTGTTTAAGTTGTGAAAGAGCGCATTCCTTCAGAAAAACATGTTTAGTTTAATTTAAAAAAATTTGTAGTGAGTTTTTTTTATATAAATGAGTCACTTGGTTGTTTACCCAAAAGCAAAAATTTAATTGTCTGATCAATTTCACATTGCTGCAGTAGTAAATTTTGTATTTCATCACACCTACTTGTTTTTCTTGTCACAGTCAACCTTTTTTGTTTGAGCAGGCAATTTTTTTCTCTGTAAGACAATTTTTGGGAATGAATCAGAAACCTTTTTTGATTGATTGTGTAACATAATTTTTGTGACTGCTACACTTTTGCAAGGATCAGTGTACATTTTTTGTCAGTCTGTTGTTGTTTATTAAGCCAAGTCAACAATTTTTTATGTCAGTTGGTGCAATTTTTTAAGTGAGTCTGTAAATTTTTGATGTCAAGGAATGCAATTTTTTGGGTGAGTCAGGTGCAAAAATAAATTTGGCACGCAAAGAGAAAAATGTCGAATTGAGAAAATATTCATATGAGTGTATCATGTAAAAAAATGATGGGCTGGCGTTAATTTTGTGACTGTACCAGAAAATTTAGGTGACTGGTGACTTGAAGGGATACTTTTTTTGTCGGAATTTCTGACATAAATTTTGTTACTAGGGTCACATAAAATCTATTCAGGAGTGACCAGGATTTCCTCTCTGATGTTGTAGGTGCAATATGCTGCCAATCCAGTAGGAGGCAACTTTTCGAAGCAAGTGCCCCCGTGGAATCCGCATGGGTTCCAGCCAACATTACCCATTCTAATAAGACACAGAGCATTGCTTGGTTGTCCGGGGTTCCTTTCTCCATTAGGATTTTTAGTTTCTCATAGACATTAAAAGCATGTAATGGTTCCAAAAAGTATGCAGCCCACGCTGTTGGCAGGTACATCATGGAAGGTATGGTTATTTGGTCTGTTAGGGGAACATCTGCTTCAAGTTTGCCTGAAAAGGCAGCTAATGTGCAACCATCCTTGCGGGCTGCTAAAGCTGCTGCCCATTGATCTTCCTTGACTTGCTTGTAAGTTTGTGCTTTAAATAATTTACCCACCACTTTGGATATTGTATTGCCAGGCATCATTAGGTAGGAAGGGAACTGTTCATCTTCAATATCCCCCATCCTACTGAATACCTTTCCTTCCAATTCATTGCCAATACCAATTGTAACATTGTATCTCACAAATGGCATTGTGAGTCTATTTGCATCGGGCAACTCTGAAGTGTTTGACCTGGGTTCTTTGTTCTCTGCAGCAAATTCTAATGGGAATTCACCTTGTGGAGGATTTTGAAAATCCAGTGCAGGTGCTTCATTGTCGTCAACCATTGGTTTTAGTTTTTTCTTGCAGTCAATACCTTGAGTGTCAACGCCGTTCTCTTGCTTTGAATTTAAGTGATCAGTCAATGATTGCTGTTGCTGCAAGGTTTGTGATCTTGCTGTTTTTTTGCAACACGCAAGTTGACGCGCATAGCTACTGGTTGTCTGCTACGGGTGCAATTAAATTAGTGTACTTTGCTCTATTGTACTTTCTAGTGTACTTTTTTTTCTCCAGCAATGAAAGTGAAGCACATAAATTCTAGTGTACTCTTGGATAACTCTTTGTATGCAATTCTGCTGGACTTCAGCCACATGTATTCTAGTGTACTTTGTTTCATCTAGGCCAATCATATTAAGTTATTTTTAAACAGTCAATGAATTTAGTGTACTTTTGGATAACTCTTTGCTAAAAAATTCTGCTGGGCTAGAAACACATGTATTCTAATGTACTTTTTTTCATCTAGGCCAATCATATTAAGTTATTTTTAAACAGTTGATGAAATTATTAGTGTACTTTTGGATAACTCTTTGCTATAAAATTCTGCTGGGCTAGAAACACATGAACTCTAGTGTACTTTTTTTTCCATCTAGACCAATCATCTTCAGTTATTTTTAAGCAGTTGATGAAATTAGTGTACTTTTGGATAAATTTTTAGGAATAAATTTCCCTCTGGGCTCAAAACACATGTATTCTAGTGTACTTTTTTCCATCTCAGCCAATCATCATTAAGAATGCGGTGAAATTTGTAATTAGTGTACTTTTAGATATATTGTTAGACATGAAGCTTATGTATTCTAGTGTACTTTTTTCATCTTGGCCAATCAAAATGAAGAATGTGGTGAAATTAGTGTATTTGCTGCCTTACCTGGTATTTCCTCTACGTACCTGGTATGACATAGTAATGAATAATCTACCGTGCACTTTTGCAAATATCTTTAGCAGTCGTGTCCTAGTACCTCTTCTAGTAATAAAAATTCACCTCTCATTCTTATACAAAAGCATACTCTTTCAGACAACAGCACTCACCAGCATTATGTTGATTCTACTTCATCTAGTAGGATTATTGAGGACAATAGTTATCCTGACAAGAAAGAGGGTGCAATTTCTTCTAGTAGCCATGCTGTTGCCAAAGATCCAACTACTCATCATCTTTTGAATAATACTAATGATGAATATCCAGATGGAGATATCACTTTATTTTTTCCAAAAGAATCACCAACTTTGAATGCTAAACAAAATGAAACAACAAAGATGAAGAAAATTTCTACACCTTCACTAGGATGGGCTATACATGTGTATATTCCTCTAAAAGGAATTATTATGACATGTTACCAGAAGTGCACAAGTATTGTTTGGGTGTTTACAAGTGTGAGATTTGTGATTTTGTTGAAACTCCAAGACGGCCAGTTATGAAGAAATCCAAGTTCAGTGCTCCTAGAAAACCAAATGGCTACTGTCCTAATCATGGCTGTTCTCATATTGATCTTGTGTACTATCCTTGTTTTGCAACAATGACCTTCATCCCTGGAGAATCATACTGGAAAATGGAACATAAAGGTAATCATAATCATCCAAAACCACCAAGAGATAAAGTAACTGCTTCCGCAATGAAAAAACTAGAGACAGTAGTCAAGGCTGCTCCAAGTATTGGTCCCAGGTCTCTTAAATTAGGTAGTTTTTCTCAACAGCCAGCAGCTGATATCCATCCTGCATTGAATAATCAGGGCCACCTGGCTTACTTGAAAAGAAAAGTTTTGAAAGAAACAGGTATGAAGAGCACTATTGGATCATAGGCACAATTCCACAAAGATCATAGTGATAAATTACATTTCATTGTGAAAGAGAATATTGCTTATAAGTACCCACATATCATAATGCAACTTCAATCCATGAAACATGTTCTTAAGAAAGGAGAATCACCAGTTCAAACAGATACAGTAGAAGGTTTCTTGATTGATAATGATTTTGAAGGGAATGTGGATCTACACATTACTTCCATTTTTGATAACACTCTTTTTAGATGGGTTCCTTGATTAGTATCAATCTTGTTTGGTCGATGTATTCCTTTTCACATGGAACATTGGTCAATGTTATTTCAATCCACTGAAGCTGACTCATTTGAACAATGGAGTGATATTTTTATTGGAAATGCCTTTGATTTTTCTGATGCTGAAAGTCGGTCATTCACTGAAGCCCTTATACTTTTTGCCAAAGAAAAATTTGGTCAGGTACTTAATGAAGAAGATACAAATCCATTTTATAAATATTGCAATGTTTATTTTGAAAGATCAAGATCTAGAGTGGCAAGAAATTCAGGAGTTATTCCTATTGAAAAGGTGGATTTGTTAAATAGATATATTTCTGAGCTCAAAAAGTATGATCCAAATGATTTTGAAAGTTTTGTATTCAAAGCAAACCAAATCATGAATGAGTTTCCAAAAACACAACATTGGCTCAAATGGTTCCTTAATAGCAAAAGAGCTCCTAGGTTCTTTCAGGCTTGTAGGGCAGGACTGTCTCAACACCAATTAAGCAGAGTAAATATGTTGACAAAGGACACAAATGCACAAGAGGATGTTGGTGCACAAATTCAAAGAAGATGTCCCAAGAATAAGTTAACTATTGGTGAAGCCATTTTGTGGTTGTTAAAATTTTGTAATTCATTGGAGTATGATAGAAAATTTGCAAGTATGGGAGAGGCTCCCAATTATGGATACTTACAAAAGATTAGAACTAAATTTACCAAAAAGAAAAGATTTGCCAAAAATGATGGAAGGGCCCCTGATAGTTCAAAGAAGCTTCTGGCAAAAAATAAAATATCCAAAACACAAACCAGGGAAGAAACAGTATCAGAGAAAGTGATATCCACAAAGGTTATTTCCTGGAATTCCATGGGGAATTAAGGGAAGTGAAAACCAACAAGCAATTACTAATACTTGTCCTCTTGATTCAGTATTAACCATGTTGTATCTTCTTCACAAATTGAAATTACTAGCCAAGCCAATGGTTGAAGCAACAAAAGAAAATAGTATTGTATCCCAATCTTTTCAACTTCTTGATGATAACAAGTATGATGAGGCCAGATTACTTTGGATTAAACATGTTTTTCTTCAATATGGCTCTTCAAGGAAATTGAAAATGGAATCTGTAAGGGATCTTTATGGTGGATGTGATATGTACTTTGATAGTATACATGGTTTAAAAGAATCAACTACATTGTTGAAGCTTTTATTCTGAGTCTTGGAGATCATTTAAAGTTCAGGGATAAAACTTCATTATCACCTAATAACTTAATTTCCAACAAATTAGTATCTAATACTAATTCTGATGTGAAGTCACAATTGAAACAACTCACAAGCAACAGGAACAAAAAGAATAGCAAGAGCAACATAACCAAGGAGTCAAAATCAGGAAGTTATGATATCAGATCCACTAAAAAAAAGGTTCCTCCTGAAGGATTTTCATACCATTACACTTCTTCAAATTTGGATAAAGGCAGAAAACCAATGTGTAGGGAATGCTATAGAGGAATTAGTTATAGGACTGATAGGGTTGTGCATAAATATTTCAAAACAGTATATGATAAGTATTGCACAACAGACTACTATCACTGCCATGCTGGGTGTATTGACAGAATTTCTTCTTATACACATTAGAGACAATTTCTTGAACAGGATTGGGATATTGAGAAAGTTTTAACTGTGGTAAAAAATCAAAGGCAATGATGATACAAAATAAATGGTAAACAGACATTGGGATCATCAGGGGAAAATAACAATTACATTCAATCAAACATAATTAAAAAAAAATAAACAAATACATAAGAATTCATTTATTATTGAATAGTAGCTCCAACATTTTTCAATGATGTTTAAATTGCAACTTCCTCAGGTTGAGATATTAGGTCATGATTTTTTTTTGATAAAGTTTATATTTAATCATAATGAGAGTTCATACATCATTTATGATTACAAAGCTATTGATTATAACACATGGTCAAAATGTAATGATATAACAAAGAAGAGATAGTAACATGTGCTGAAAACATAGATAGGATTTTGTTTAGGGTTTTAAAAGAAGCCTGATTATCTGTACATAGTGACAGATACATGGTTTGTACCCTAACTCCTGTTCTTTCATGAAAATTGTTATGAAATATATTTCAATTAAAAAAACAATTCTTGACTAAAAAACTAAACAAAATATAAATAGAAAGTCTTGTAACTTTCTAAAATTATGGTGTTAGATCATGTCCTTTTTTAAGAGTAGGCACAAATTAATCATAATGAGAGTCCATACATCATTTATGATAACAAAGCTTTTGATTATAACACAACTACTTAGAATGTGGTCAAAATGTAATGATATAACAAAGAAGATACAATAACATTTGCTGAAAACATAGATAGGATTTTATTTAGGGTTTTAAAAGAAGCCTGTTTATATGTGCATGGTGATAGATACTTGGTTTGTACCCTAACTCCTGTTTCTTGATGAGCAATATATTTCAATAAAAACACCAATTTTTGACAGTGCAAAATTTACAGTTTGCGTGCGAACTTTCTTTTGTAAGATACTCGGGATAAGGCTAATATCATCCACTTAGTTTATTGTTATGGTTAGGGGTAAAAAAAGTACACTAGAGTACGAGCACTAAAAAGCTACGTGAGAATCAGTAGTACACTAAATTTACCCCACTCGTCTGCTAACTGTAGGGGCAGATTTTTCTGTAACGTTTGGTAGTGGAGATTGTGTACTGATCACGCTACGACTAAGAATAGGTACTAATAGTACCAATTCCCAATACATACCAAGGGCCTATGGAGAATTCGTGTACGAGTCGGTGCTAACACCCACTAGCAAAAGAAGCTATCGGAGATAGCCAGCTTTGTTGGTACGTTCTCTCCACGTAGTTTTTTAGGAATAACTATTAGTGTCAGCGTTTGTGGTTGTCACTTTCTCAGTTTTCTAGTCCAAAAAACTACACGTTACAGGTCTGCTCTTGGTAGTTTGCTTTTGAGCTCAGTGCTAGCTACTTGTTCACTAAAACGAGAAGCTCCACTTTCAAGTATTGTACTACATTTACTTTCACTGTTCTGGTCCAAAAAAGAGCACTACTATTTAGGTTTTTTGGGCTACAAGTCTATGACTTTGATGCCCACACACCTGCAGATTTGCCCATTTTTTCAGCTGACCAAGGAAATGCATTGTATTTTCTCTATTATCTTTTTCTACATTTCCGGGGTGCTGAAGAAATCTGCCCCACCAGTATGAAAATCAGGCCTGTCAGTTGTGGACAGTGACAGGACCAGCTGGATGTCTGTATTTGTGGTATTTCCACAGGGAACCCAAAGACCTGAAACCGCTGTGCGGCGGGGAACACCAGCTATCCAACATGAAGGAAGTGAATAGGTTTGGCCATCTTGGATGACCACCCAGCGGCATAGGCCAAAATCTGGGTATAGATATACATCAAGAACGTGCGGGACGACCACCGACCCAGTTTTTGGATGGTGGTGTCATCCGCACCATTCAGTTTGAGCGCCATGGCGCCGGACGCTCATAGGGAGTGCAAGCTGATGCATTCAAGTGTGTAGCCTGCAAAGAGCAGGCCCGCTTTAGCTGCCCCATATTGGAGCGCCGCCATGATATCACGGTCAATGATGTGGTAAGAGTGCCCAAACTGGGGGGGCGTGACAAGGCTAATGGGCGTTGTAAGATCCTGCATATACAGGATAATAGCATGCACCCGTCGTGCCAGAGCTTTGACTGGACAGAAAGTGGGTGAGGAGGTCACGTGATGGTGTTTTCTTCTGATGGTCAATTGTAAGGGTCACACTCGAGGCTTGAAGGAGCATAGGTAATGGTGCCGTAAGGGGCACAGCATTCCCATTTTTAAAGAATTTGCAAAATTGGGTGGTTTGTTTACGCTTTTCCCAGTTTTGGGAAGGTGTATTCACCCACTCGGAGTAAAAAGAAGAAAGCAATCGTGATGAGATCGCCAATGGCATGCGGTTGAGGGGCGGATTTGCGGTAGTATTCGTTGCACGTCAACTTGATGGCATGCACAGGTAGCGCCAGCTTAGGTTGTGGTGCGGGATCTTTGTCTCGAAATGTTTTGAGCAAGTGTGAAATAGGTAGGTCTAGTTGCTTGTCTCTGTAAGATTTCCAGGGATCAGGGTATCCTGCCAGAACTGCGTTCTGGGCAACATGCCTGAGCCTGGTTGCAACTGCTTGTGCACCAACTCTTTTTCCTTTACCAGCATAACCTTACCTGAGCTGGACAGCAAAGGAAAGGAGCAATTCATGCTTGATTGATTTTGAAGTGTTGGGTATGAAGGGATCGATTCTGCAGTCACTGCAGTGTTCGACCCATTTTTGCCAATGCAGAGCCCTTGGTTCGTCATCCAGAGTTGCAAAAGCAATCTGTTTCTGAGCAGTGTTGAGAAGACATTTGTTTTCATCTTGTGCATAGGAAGTACAATTTCCCAGGATTGTTTCTGTGGAAGAGTTAATTTAAAATTAAAGGTATGTAAAAATTGTGAGCTAGACGTGAACAAACGGGATGCAAAGTCTGCCATTGTATTGTGTTCCCCAGCAATGGGGGCTGTGACCAATGGTGACGACCTTGAGCAGCGCTGGCGAATGGGTAAGCCTCGCAGCAGTTGACCTGCAAGTGGGGTGTCAATCCACGCCATTGCAGGCGTGTTGTCACAGAAGGTAGCAACTGCTTGATGGCGGACGTTCACATTGGCTTCTAATACACAATAATGCAATAAGACACCGGCCAGTTCCAAGTCTGAATTTGTAATGAGTCCCTGAAGAAAACGCTCTTTGATATTGTCGGGAAATTCAACATTCCACACAAGTGGGGTCATCGATCTCTTTTCGGAGAACCACACTCCTCCAGCGCTGTTCAGGGAAGTGTCACAGTAACCTACTAGATCCACATCTAAAGGAACAAGTTCCTTGACGTGGGTTGGTCTACGCGCTAGATCCTTGATGAGAAGCCCAATGTCGAGAAGGTTTACTCGGACTTCACTGTTCTTCCCAAGTCCAATCTCTTTAGGGTTCCCTACACGTGCCTTATTTATTGGTGTATAAAGGCCCCTGGCAGAAGGTAGGATGTTTGTGGCATGACGACACTTGCCAATGATTCGCTGAAAGCGCTTGAGGTGAACCTTTCTTTTTCTTACGAGACGTTTTATTTCTTTCCTAATGTTGGTGGACTTGTCTTGAGGCAGTCGGGCCGTTTTGGCCACCCCGTCCAATTCAAATCCTAACATGAGTTTTCGTGTATCCCAGCAGGCATCTCCCTGCTTCAACTTTTTCTCCAAGATGCAGTTCTTTCCGTTTTGGTGATGCACCTTGTTGGGTCTTGGGAAGACGTTGTGGATGGCATGCAGGGCTGCTCGACCAACTAGTTGAAGCCACAACTGCTTGTCATTTTTGACTGCTGCTAGGCAGAAGTCGTCCACAAATACATTGGCAGAATGTTCTTGGTCTTTTTTTGGTTTATCCTCACTAAGCGTTCAGCTGTGTTTCGTTTTCTTAGGTTCGGGGATCATATACACTTCGAATTCATGTTCTGGTAGTTTGAGATCATCCTTTAGGATGATATCGATGATGTCTTGTCAAGTTTCTGTAGCAGAGGAAAAGAATGGGGGACTTTCAGTCCACCCCATTTGTAATGCAGATGGCACGACTATCTGGATGGGTGCGTTGGGATCTTGTTGAGGTTTCACATAACAGAAATTCCATTTTTCAGCATCTTCGACAATCATCCGCCAGAAGCCGTCAGATAAGTCAATTTTACTAAAATGTATAGGATCCAATGGATGCACTGTAGCCATGAACTCAAATAATCTTGGAAGTACTTGTCCCAACAACTTTACCGGGATGGTCGGTACCAATTTCTTTGTCGTGTCATTCACGGATTCTTGGATAACTTCCTCTTTGATTTGGCGATGTTTATTCTTAGATTTCTTGATTTTGCGGACAGGAAATGAAAGGTCTAAAATCATGCGTCCTCTTTGGTTCACCTGCGGAACAACTGCCAATGGAGACAGCTTAAAATTTTTTGGCAAGTTATCTTTAATATTGTCCCAAAACACTATAAAAAAAAATCTAGCGGAGACTTGGTACTCCAATTCTTCATCAATGAGCTCCACACTCTCAGGAGTACAAGCACTTGTATGCGCTCTATTTTGGAGGGCACACATGATTGCCTCCCGGGACCATGGGGCCCCACAATCCTACGGAACTCCGTGCTCCCACTCTGCTAGGGTGGAAGCAAATGGATGGAGCTGTCCCAAACAAATTAACAACAATGCTTTAATGGGTACCCAGTGTCAATTATCTACTGTGAATGATAATGTTAATGTACAGAAATACAAGATTGAATT
>WKLE02004887.1:0-11703 GCA_014885115.2 Asterionellopsis glacialis | reverse complement strand
ACTCTGTACAATTTTTTATGTCAGTTCCAAAGCAAATATGCCGGTGGAGGACAGAATTTTAGTGACACACCAACTTTTTTGATTGACTGACGGACAGACTTTTCCCGGAGTAGCTTGAACTTCCTTTCTGATGTATGCAAGGTATTTGAAGATAATAAAAGTTGCATTGAGTTTGCTACAAATCATAAAACACGGGCACAAACACAGCATTTATCAGTACGTTTGTATCACTTTTGATCATATGTAGTCAATAAAATCATTGACATTCAACATAGATCCACCAATCTTCAAATGGCTGATATGTTCACCAAACCACTTTCGAAAGAAAAAGTTGAATTTCATTGCAATAAATTAATGTCATGGGTACCAACTGTTTTATCGCGAGGGAGTGAGAAAATATCAAGGTTAAGGATGATGACACCAATCCAACAGTTGGTACACGTCACCAATTTCCGGAATTAGAATTATCTAATTCCTCTTTCTTTTCTCGCTTTTCTTATAATTTTACTTTAGAATATTTTCCTCAACTATCCAATTCTTTCACTCACTGAACAAAACCAAATGAACTGTTTCACCTGCTCATTTAGGGGGTGCATAACTTAAACGCAATCCCTAATTTGGATTTAGATTTAGGTACCATAACCTCTCAAACAGATGTGCAGACCATTTCATTAGGTTATGACAGCTAAATTGTAATCTGAGGGGAGCCCGGACATGTCCGAAAATTTTGATTGTCCGGAAAAACAAGCACTTTTATTGGCTCCTGAGAGTAAAAAACGAGCACCTTTTAGTGCCTGTTTTTCCTGGTATGCAAGGATACATCTGCTGTACAATTTGGTACAGACCTACGAGAGATATCACTTTTGGCTGGAAAAACGAGCACATTTTAGTGCTTGCTCTTTTTTTGTCTCAGCTATGCCATTTGCTACGTGTATTTGTCAGTATCTAGCTTATGTTTTTTACCTCTTCTTTTTTGATTTGCCTGCTTTATAACTCCTCATTTGCTCTGAGCTGCATAGATTTGAGCTGCATAGATTTCACTCCTTGTTGCACACCATGGACAATGGCATCACAACACATGGTAGCGATGCAGCAAAGCACTTTGATGCACCCTCGTCGCTACCACACATTTATCGATAGTATAATGTGATGATGGTAGGTTGTTGTGTTTTGAGCGTGTCTTGCAGATTAATTTGGGCTCTTGTTTTGCTGCATTTGACGAAACTTAAAACTAACTTATTAGTAGTTTCAGTTTCACAAAGAGGATTACAAATTCCTTTCTTTTTATTGAAAGGCATCGCTTTTATCTCATCCTTCCTTTTGTACTAATTCATCTTTTGCCTATACTGACCACACTTGTTTCTTTGTTTGCAGTGATGCTGAGCTTCAAAAGAAGCAACTTTTAGCTAGGAATAGCGCCAGAGAGGTACGTGGAATGTTGCAAAAATTCAAGGCCAACATTGATGATGCATCTATGGGCTTAAGAAGAGCTAAGGCAGAAGAGCTAAGGTGCAGGTAGCTTTTGCATGCAATCAATTAAGTGATTTAGAAGCACAACACTGGGCACTACTAAGTCTCTATGACACAGATAAGGCATTCAACGAGGTAGTACAAACTATCAAAGAGCTAGACAATACTGACTTTGGATGTTCAAAGTTAGACGATAACATTGTTACTACTACACCTTTGGCCAATGTTGATACAGATGCACTAACAGATGAAGGACAGAACGATGCCAATGATACTCTGGATGCTGGAAAAACAGAAAAACTGTAATTATAAAAACTAAGAAGCTCTATTCTACCACTTGGTTTAGAACTTAGGAGTATTTTTCAACAAAAGCTTTGTGATGGCGTGCAAATTCTCCAATAGCACTCATAATTTTGTCTTCTGCAGGAAAAAAATGTTGTTCTGAAGCTGAATCGTCCTTCAGCTTGGCCAAAACCACTTGCCGGGACTAAAAATATTCCTGTTTCCTCCAAGAGCGACAAAGCATAGAAGGTATCTGGGGCAATGCCCTCCTTATTGGCTGCTTGGGCAGCCTTTTCTGGAATTGAGACCTTTGGAAATGCATACATGACACCCTCCACTGATATGCAGTCAATTCTTCAAGAATCTTAAATGCGTTAGGATTGACTCCCTTCCAATCTACATTGTCTAAAAAATCAAGGATTTCTTTCTTGGTTAACTCTTTGTCATGATCTTGGTCAATGGAATCGAATAAAGCACTTCCACCACGTCCAGAAGCCAAATAGCTATTGCAGCTACTCTTTTGTAATGATGTTATTGCAGGAGGTGAAAAATGTGCACATGAACGAACGGAAAGCAGGCCATAGTTTGGCAATGCTTCGATTTACAAATACTCTACCTACTACTTTCACGGCACTCAACATCATATTTTTGTTGCAAAAAGGGATAAGACAAGCTCTTGTTTACGTACTATTTCTTACTTTTGGCGCACGAAGTCAATTCTTTGATCAAAGAACAAGCCTGACTCAAATCATCAGAAGAAGCAGCTGTACATAGTTGTATTGGTGACACTGTAGACAATGGCGGCAACCAGTTGATTGTGGGTGGGACACCAGCACAAGGTGCCCCAAAATGCACAAAACAGAGGCTTCTTTGGTGCGCTCAACAACATGCTTGGGTTTTGCATGTAATTACATTGTCAAGCAAGTTTGTGTTTTTGTCAAGCGAGTGTGTGTGAGTGCTGGCTTATTCCTCTTAGTGAAACAAAATAAATGGTGCATGGGTACTGTACAATATCACGTTGATTGTTCTGTGCTTTCTGTACTAGCACTTTCCAGGATTCTGATTGGCTAATTGGAACAAGCACTAAAAGTACTCATTTTTCTCATTGAAAGAGAATATGAAACTGCTGAATGACATTGGTAGGTTGTTTTTTTGTTTGCTTTGGACTTCATTTATGAACGGTGTTTGAATGCCATGGTTGATACACCGTAAGATTGCTCTAGGCAGGCAAAAAAACACAGAAGCACTCAACAATCATACTACACACTCCCTGTAATATTTCATGAATTTTGGCTCCTGTTCCAAAGCGGGGGAGCTAAATCTAATTCCAAATTTTTGCTTGTAAGTTATGCACTATGAACCTTGGGTGAGAGGCATGGACGGGCCTATATCCAAATAAAAATTTTGGGCGTGCATTTAAGTTATGCACCCACTTAGCAAACAAGGATATGGGCTTCTTTACAGGGGAAACCCAGGAAACGTCAAAATTCTGGAAGTACAACAAAGTATCACAAAAATGCAAAAACTGTACTGAAAACCTAAAGATCAAAAATATATCTTCACTATCGGATAGAACACTTTTAGAAGTTTCTTAAAAAAAAAAGAATTACTAACCGAAAGAAGTTTTTTGGTTAGGTTGGATCATTTTATGTAGAGCTAATACTAATCTATTATGTGGATGGGATATAAACAAGCAATTAGTTTTAGTTACTAACCTAAAAAAGAATTACTAACTTGAAAAAGTTTCTTTGAAAAAACTTCTAAAAGTTTTCTATCTCTAAGTGAAGAAATATTTTTGATCTTCAGGTTTTCAGTACCGTTTTTGCATTTTTGTGATACTTTGTTGTACTTCTAGAATTTCAAAGTTTCCCAGGATTCCCAGCTCTACTAGTGATCAATACTTCATTGTAAAGGTAAGAAATTTCCAAATATCTACTATGTTTGTGAGTTGTGTTTGATACATGACTTGCCTACTGCACTCAACCCATGTCCAGGAGAAGTATTAGTGTAATTCCACCTAATATAATTATTTTTCAATTCCACAGACCAATGTAGCCAGCCCTCCCATCTCTTTTCCTTCAACTTCTCTCCCTGACATGAACCCCAACTCAATAATTTGTTTTCCCAGTAAGCCAAATCAATTTTTATTCTTGAGCCAGTTTTGGATTTTCTTGTTCGACATGTAATGTGTTTCACATGGTTGATTATTACATCTTTGTGAAGTTGACTATACATTATTTCACTCATTTCAGTTTTATTCTGCCACAAATAAAGCCACTTTCCTCCTTAAGCCTGCTTTTTCTGCTATTTTGTTGGTTTTTGTCTGCTGCTCCTTTGATGACAATCATCTCCCTTGTTCGTGAGCTGCAAAGCAATTTCCTCCACCACTCACCAACAATCATCTAACCCATGATCTCTCACAGTGCCCTCCCCACTCTCTCTCCCCCACCCTCCCCCCCTTTTTTTTCCTTCTCAGATTTAGATGTTAGTACATGGCACATAATGTTTAAGGTTTTTTTTGGTCATGGTTAGGTTTTTTTTGTTCCTTTGGGTATTGACAGAAGGTCAGATCTTTGTTCCAATTGCAACAAAGACCACCAATTTTTTCTTGAACTAGATCTGTCATCATCATCATCAATCAGAACACAATAATGTCAACAGATCTGTTCTTCTTGAACTAGACCCATTGTTGCCAAACACATTGCATTTTGATCCTCCTTGGACAGTCCTTTCCTACCAGTTCATGTACAATATTACACTAAAACAACTATTGTTCCTTGTTGAAAGGGATTGGTTTGGCTTTACACTCTTCATTGTTTTTTTCCAAAAAAATGGGTTGTTCACAACCATCGCTGTTTTGCCATCTTCTTCCTTTATTTTTGCTACTTAATTTTAGAGTCTCTACAAAACATCCGTCATTCACAACCGCTCTTCCTTGTCAAAACAGATTGGTTCTGCTTTAATTACTTTGTCACCGCTTCATCATTTCCTCCCTTTAATATTGCAATATAATTTTGGAATCTCAACAAAACATTGGTCGTTTACCACTGTCACCGTTTTACTGATCTCCTCCCTTAATTTTTGCAAATTAATTTTGAATTCTCTACAAAATATCCATCGTTCACAACTGCAATGGATTGGTTTTGGTTTAAACTCTTCATTGCTGCTTCACCATCTCTTCTCTTTATTTTTGCAAGATAATATTTGAGTCTCTACAAAATAAGGAACAGCTCTTTCTTGTCAAAATGGATTGGCACTGGTTTACACTCTGTGTTGCCGCTTTGTCACATCCTCCCATTATTTTTTGCAAGATAATACTGGAGTCTCTATGAAATATCTGTTGTTCACAACTGCTCTTCCTCTTCAAAACAAATTGGTTCTGTCATGATGTTTACCAAAGATACATCATCTGCAATGCAAAAGAAAAAGCCAAGTCATAATAACAAACGACAATCAATGGCACGCCTTGCCTACAAATGTTGGCTCATGCAAGTGGAGGACTCAAGTTCTCCAAAGAAGAAAAAGAAAAACACCTCACCTTCAAGTCAAGTTGTCACACTGCCACCCAAGGACCAATCTGTCACCAGTGATACCTCTGAATTCAGTAATCACATTGGTTTACATTCAGAATGGCAAGCATTATTTGAACAATTTTCTGAGCAGTTACCTATAGAATCCTCAACTACCTATTGTACCTACCAACAAAGATTGTGTTTCTTCTTTGTTGGAGCCTGTGGATCCTTCAATGTTTCAGGATGCCATGTCTATATCATTCAAAGGTACCAACATTACAAACACTGAGTCTGTAGCACCAACCTCAGACAAGGTCCCACCTACACCATCTACAAAGTGTGATCATCCCATCTTGGAAAACTGAATTTTATTTCTTTTATGGAACCAAATTATTCACTATTTCCTTTGCTTTACCTCCTGAGAGTTTATTGAAAAGATTCTGGTATCATCCATCAATGGGTTGCAATCTTTTTTGGAAATACTTATGGTACTTGTGTTTGCAAATATATGATTGATAGGACATCACCTTTTTCATTCCAACAGCCAAATTGGAAAACTGTCATGTATACACATTACAAACTGTCACTGCTTTGAATACACTTTCTGAAAATCAATGTTTTGTTTTTGAAGAAGTCAAACCAGAATTCTATGCTGCAAATTGTGGTCATCAGTTTGAGAAGATGGCGCCTTTAAACCAGACATGAATTGAAACCTATGTTTCTAAATTACATGTCATCATGGAATTGGATAACCTTGGCTACATAATTAAAAATGCGGCTGACTGTCACTACAAGGCTCAGTTCTCCAAAGTAATTGATTTCCTGGAGCAGTGTCCAATCCCTTTGGATTTTTCAGGTTTATTTATACTACACTCCACTCCTTTGTCATAAATTCAATCTGTCCTTTGGAGAGGTGTTATCCATTAAAACCACCTTCAATTACTACGCTAAGTCACCTTATTACTTTGATTGTACAGCAGATTTATTGTTGCTCCAAAATCATTCCAACCACTTTTGCTGATCAACCTATTGTGGATATGACATCGGATATTTTATTATATTATGAATGAGTGAGGTGTTGGCAAGGTATCAGGGAATTTCACCTCCAGATTCAATGAATTATTGTCAAGAAAAAGACCGTTTTCCTTCCTATCCTGATTTTATTATTTCTTGCCATGCAAAAATGGGTATCACCTTACATATACTGGCACTGTATCCAACTTCTGATTCAAAGGGAAACACTATCTACAAGAATATGCACAGGCCATTCACTTAGGCCATTGATGGTGCTGGACATTCCATTGGGATGATGCAGTGCTTGGATTGTCATCCTTGTGACTATGGCTCATATTCCTGTTTGTTCAACATATATTAAATATTGGTACACCCACCAAGGCCAATGTTCAAAGGATGCTTACTCAATTTCAGCATTACTTTCAACAACATTTTGGTAGAGAAATATCAAGTAAAGAAATTGAGAATTTGTGGTGTAAAACATACTGATCAGGTAACCCAATTTCAAGTGACCAAACATGGAATGCTTGTATAATGTGCAGACAGGCATTATTGATTTATGCTGTGAAGGGTAATTTATAAAGCATTGTATATCCAAACAGTGATGTAAATGAATATTTAGGCTCTCTTATATCTGAATTCCCTGTCAAAGGGAATGTTATTCCAATGGTGGATCTCAATACAAGAAACACAACATCATTAATTGGCTTTAAGCTGCACTGCAATGGAAATGAAAGAATTCCAAGGAAACTCCCCCCTGAACATGAAAAGACTTGCACAAAATTGTCATATCTGATTTGTCACAGATCAAACGTTACTATAGGAGAAGAAAAAAGTAATCAATATATATGTATGTAATAAAAAAACGTTTATGCACAACATTATAATTATTACTACAGTATTATTGTAATAAAAAAGGAGTGTTATTTTGGCTTCAAAAAATGAGAACTATTTGGGTTTCTACCCATCTGATCCATATACTACAAATAGGATGTGGCTTGAGTGTAAGCAAGATGACTACAGTTGAACAATGGTTGTGACATCATGTTAGGCTGAGATGATGAGTGTGAAACAGGATGTTGTGACAACATCATTCCTTCATGGTTCTGGATTTGTAACAATGGAAGTCGTGACTTAACATGATTCTGGCCCATTGAATGTGGAAGAGATGTTCATATTTTGTGTGTCCATGTTGCTTTGTGATATGGGAAGAAGTGCCACCAGCGGCCCCACATAATGGATGCCAGAGACAGGATCACCAGTCATGTTTTTGAGATTGTATTCAATTTTACCATCATTGACAGTATTGGTTTGTTGTTCAAGTTCAGACACAATAATTGTTTTCTTGCCTGACTTTATAATATAATCTGTAATTAAATTCATTTCAAATGGATAATTAGTGTCTGTGGGGTGAGGATCAAATAAATTCATTAGGAGGGTGACCCTAAAAAATGCCTTGGATTACCTTCATGAACCATATGTACCTTCCTGTGAGGGATGACCCATAATAAACCAGTAGGTAACAATACAGCCGGTTCTTTTTCCAATGTACTATGATCATACACCACCTTAAAGTGGTTTGAACTCAAATTTTGGGATAGTTCCAATTGCATTATAGCGGTCCTTTGTAACAAGAAACCTTGGGACAATGATTATGTTTATGTCCCCCCTGACAACATAACCCGCATTTTTGGTTTTGTTGTTGTGTTGGATATGAATGACGTCATTTCCAAGTTTCTGTCTCTGATTTTATGATACTAAGGAGGGTACTGTTAATTGTGGTCCCTGTCAACATTGGTAATAGCTTTTGATGTACCATGATTATTAACGGAAGGTCTACAATGATTACGTTGGATTTCATGTCTTGGTAGTAGTCTCTTTGTTTTCTTAGTTGTGGCATTTGTACCCAACATGGCCACCACAGGATCCATTGTATTATCATCATATATGTTTGTGGTAGTAAAATGTGTGGTAACAAAATCCATATCTATGCTCTGGTTTTTGGATGCTCTATCAGTACATCTTTGTAAAGTTGATGCAAAGGCTTGCATTTTAAGGGGGTCTGTCTGCATCAGACAAATGCGCTGTCCAGACATAGATGTTAGTTTTTGGTACTCTAGAGTCTTATCTTCCCCATAGCTTGGATGTGTTTCTTCATAAGATGTGTCCAACTTGTCCTCAGGGTAATCTTCATCATCATTGCAATCAAAATCATAGGCATTTTCTTGTGCAGGGAATTCTTCAGTAAAAGACCCTTTGTGAACCAAGTTTTGGAAAGACATAAGTGGACTATGTATAGCAACAGTTTTGTTGTATACCTCTTGGCACAACCATTTTTGTGCATACATATCCAGTTTAGACTCACAATGAATACAGAGTTTGTGACAACATTAGTGCTGGAAGGATACTCTTCTTTTTCAGGGACACCAGTTGCCCTTTTTAATAATAGATAGGTGATCACATTGAAAACGTTCTTTGTAGTCTGCACTATTAGACCATACTGTGTATTCTTCCTTTTGGGTGTCGTACATCAGAGTGGAATCTCACATCAATCTTCACATATTTTCATACCTTTTTTTCACATATTTTATTTCTTCATTAGGATTAAAAATATGACCCGATACAAGATAGGCATGAAATTTTCTGGGTCTGTCCTTTGACATATATCCAGGCACCCTCTCATAATTTAATAATCTGTCTGTCACACAAAAAGTCTGTCAGCTTGAAAAAATATGTCACTCCATGACATAAATTTTGTCACTATCACCCAGGTTATATTTTATAACTATAACAAAAAAAATTCAATGGATACTGAAACTATGTGTGAGCTCACAAATCAGCACTTATCTTTATGACATGTTGTATTGTTCTCTGTTGCAGTTTTTATTCCTTTACATAAATTATTTTGTTTCTTATCTCACTTGCTTTAGTTTGTAATTAAGATTTTTTTTGTATTAATATAACAATTTTGTTTCAAAGAATGCCATATTTTAGTTGATGGTTGAACAGTTTTCATTCAGTTAGGACATGTTTAGGGTTTTTATGTCACAAATTTTATTGTTGGATTACACAAGAAGTTTACAATTCACAATAACTACTAAATATTAATTTTATTGACAGCAATGAATTTGCAATGTAATTGGAGCTTCAAACTTATTTCACACTCTTTCTACATATTGCAATTTTTCTTTCTTACGTATATTGGCATAAACAGGTCTAGATTGAGACCTAGTTGCAATTGTAGCCTTCTGTTTAACCAAGTACTCTTGAGATTGAGCATTATTACTTTTGAATGTCTTCCTTGTGTCATTTACAGGATTTTGAACTATTTCATCTTTGACATAGACCTTGTTTGGTTGTGCAAATACATGCTGAATGTCATGATGTTTGATTTCATCGTCTGTTTCTTCATCTTGGTGTGTTGATTGCTTATGAGTTTCAGAATATGAATTGTGATTTTCAAAGTGTTTATAGTTAGACTTGATATTTTGCTTGTAATGTTCTTCTTCTTCTTGTTCTGTCTTCATTTGTTTCTTCAAAAATGATGTTTCAGAATCTAAAAAACCATTATAGGCAAAAACTTTCCTGCGTTTTGCAGCATCAAAACTTATTCCAATCTTGGTACACTTGTTTTGCCACATTGGAAGACACTTATCAGTCAAGTTTTGTATGTAGGAGCTGCCAAAGCTTTGATTACTTTTGCTGTCTTGAATGACCTTACAAATAATCTTGTTGTACTTTATAAGACCTTTCTCAGTCCATCCATCAAAGGATGCATTTCTTTCTCTCATGTCTTTTGTGTATCTTGCTTTGACCTTTTTTAAATCTTGAACATTGTAATCAAAAATATATTTCCATTGCAGCCAGCTGTTTTCTAGGACTAACAAAACAAATGCTTCATCTGAAACTGATACTAGCTTGCTGATAAGCTGATTCAAATGTTTAAGCCCTTTCCATTTCTGTTTACCTATAACACAGCACAAAATACAATCATAAAAAATAATATGCATTGTTAGGATTTTCACAAAGCATTCTAATATCACTTAATGTAATATCGTAATATTCATCTGTTTGCAACAATATAACATTGAAGGTAATAGTACAACAATGTTATGAACTATAAGCATAAAAAAAAGTAAACAAGAATGCTATAAGTCAGAACATACTAATGAAAAATGAGTCAAACGCTTCTGGTGGTTTCAGTTCATTCTGTGCAATGTTTGCAAATGATTCAAAATTTTTGTTGTCTTGTAAAGTTTCCCTATTATCTTCTGCATCACTGCCATCATCATCAGAATAGTTTAAAATGATTTGTTGTGATTTTTAGTTTTCTTGTCTTCATGCATATCTTTTGATGTTTGATTACTACCATAATTATTACTTTTAGACTTCTTTGGCTTTGTTTTGTTAGTATGTTTGTCTTTGTACTCTTCATGGGTGCCTTCAGCAATGTTCTTGGAAATTTGAAATATATACATTACATTGCTTCTAGTGCACAAAGCCTTTTTTACAGTATCTTTGTAGGTATACCAAAAACTGTAATGATCTTCAAATGGTACATCAAATAGGTCTAGAACTTTATTGACAATGCTTGTTGAGGTTTCTAAATCATCTAATTCTTCTTGACAAGTTATGAATTTGATTTCTTTAAATATGTCATATAAGACCTTTCTAGCTATCTCCTTACAAGTTTGAACATCTTTCTGGAAAGTTTTAACATTTTCCATGCTAGTAAACTATAAACCTCTCTGTTTACTTGTTTTAAATGCTCAATTCCATCTAACAGAAACTTGTACTTATAGTGATGTCTCATTTCCTGAGATGCAGTCAAGTTAGTATTCATGCTTTGCACATTTTGAGATGTCACATACTGATTCACATAATGATTACCTCTGTAACATGCTGCAAGTCCTAGCACAATGGAAAATGACATTGTTGATCAATGGTGTTTTTATGAAAAGAGACAACCGAACAAACTTGATTAAACAAAGTTTATGAGAATGTTGAAAGAAAAATTGGTGGCAATTCAAATTTAAAAAGTAAATGGTATGCCATTGCTCATTCATGTAATTATTGGTATCATTGTGATGTATGTGAAATGTAAAGGATTGTTCATTGTAGCTTAATTACATTTGAATCAACAAAATGTCACTTTTGAATCATATAATGAACAAAGCACAACACTTTATTGAAGATTGTATCTATTCTGCAATTGATGTACTTCAAAGATTGCTGCAACAAGAACTAACAAGACAATATTCAGTCCCTCAAGATTTACAGCACCTACAACATCATTTTATTCGGTCTTGCCTTTCCCTACACAAGAAGTCATCTACTTCTTTGTTACTACAAGATTCATAACTGTCATGTGATAATTCAAACCGTGTCGACAATCTGCCTGAATGAGCTCTTAGGATCTGTGCGA